>JAOTOM010002737.1:87500-116177 GCA_034440615.1 Ashinkailepas kermadecensis | reverse complement strand
TGCCCAGTCTGGCTGGGAAGCAACGGGTCAGCAGCAGCAGCGCCGGACAGCCCCTCCCCTCTGCCTGGGGCCAATAGCCCCTCCAGTCCCTCTGGCCGACCTTCGGCCGAGGCGGCCGCCCGACCGGCGACCCGTGTTCCCACGCGCACCGAGCGCCCGCTCACCCACTCGGACCCTGCACCGGCCTTGCGCCCTGCTCCTGTCGGAGGTCCATCCGCCTCCAGTCCCTCCAGTTGTCGAACGGCTGCCACGCACCCTCGGGACCGAGCCCTTCCGCGCCGCCCCTTCCAGGACCTTTCCTGGGCCCCCTCTCTTTCCACCCTGCCTCCCTCTCGGGACCGGGCCTCCCGGCGACCTTCCCTCAGGTCCTCCTATCTCCCCTCTACCTCCCTATCGCAGCCCTCAGAGGACAGTACTGGCTCCCTCCGCATGCTCGGGAATCCCCTGGGACCTAGAGCAGACAGCCACACTAGAGTCGTCCGATTATGAATCGGACGACTCTCGCATCACCATCACCGCCACATACGCGGCTGCGGGAGTGTGATCACAACCATTAATGCAGATATCCACCACTTGCTTTTGCTCCAATGGAATACGAGGTCACTCATATCCCATTGGGCAGAATTCAAGGAATATATTATCAAAAATAAACCATTGGTAGCCGCCGTTCAGGAGACCCGATGGCGCAACTCCGACCCATATAATTTTAACATCTATGGCTATTCTCTCTATACCAACAGCGTAATTCTACATCCTGCGGCGGCGGGGTTAATTCTATTTATCTCAGACACCCTCCTTCACGTCAGATCAACATTGCTAATAACCAAAATTTTATTGCTGTTTCGGTCCAAATTGCACAACTAGAGCTTACTATACTCTCTCTTTACCTCTCACCTTCTCCTACACTATCCTTATCTTCTGTGACTGACCTTTTCGACCTCCTTCCTCACCCCTGTCTGGTGCTGGGTGACTTCAATGCCCATCACCAGGCTTGGGGCTGCTACCCACATCACCTCGCGGACATCACATCGAATCTCTCCTCAACACCCACACCATGGTCTTTTAAACGACCAAACACCCACAAACAACGCCGACATCGCCCCGTTCCGTCCATCCGCCATAGACCTGTCTTTGGCCTCAGCCTCTATTTCGCCCCTCTTCTTCTTGGCATGTTCAACCCGATCCCCACTTTAGCGATCATTTTCCTATTCATATCATGCATGAACGCTGAGCCCAAGCTAGAGAATTACTTATTTCTACCCCGCTGGAATGTTCGTAAAGCAAAATGGCCACCTTTCTCCCAAGAAATTGACACCGCTCTTTCCTCCGCAGTCACACCCCCAATATCAGCCTGTCTTGATATCATACTACTTCGCGGCAGAAACTCACGTCCCCACACTTCGTCGCTCCTTGTCCGTCACCACGTGCCGTGGTGAAACGACGAGTGTCAACGCGCTGTCGCTCTGCAGCGGGGAGCTGAGCGAAAAATTCGGAAAACCCTTATCCTACAAGTACCATGTTAGAAGCCTGCGAGGGTTAAAAACGTTGTCAGCAGACTATCCTAGCGGCCAAAAAACATTTTGTTCCATCTTTAGCAGAGGCAGAGTGCCATCCGCTAGAGATTTGTTACGTTAAAGAAATGGTTACGTTAATCCGGCTTATGTGGCATCCGGTTATATCAAAGAAGCAAGAGAGGAAAGAGGAGACGCCGGCAAACAAAGAACGTGGCGTAAAGGGCCGATACATACATAGCATACAGGTTCATACACGGACATACATACATACATACACGACAATCAGAAGAACACTTGGAGGGTGGACAGCATCGTAACCTGCAGAGAGGCTCCACTGCCCACCTGCGACCTGAAAGGCGAAGCGGAGGCCCGGCGCCCAGGGCGAGTCGTAGGCGTCGGGCCCGACCTTGTATGTGTAGGTGCATGTTTGAGTTAAAGCTTGGGAAAACCTGAGAAGGGGAAAAGCCAAGCAGCTTGGAAAACCCGTAGGTAAAAAACCAAGCGCAATTTATAAGGAGAACCGTCCGTTTTTGCCAAATTGGATCGGTCTCTTCCTACCTAGTGTAAAATATCCTATATGTATGTGTTTTTCGACGACGGAAAGGAACACGTGTGTAACGCAGTCATACAGCTAACCTAGGGTGCAACGCGTGTTATATATCCATCAACTTCTCATCAAATCAGGTGGAGCCGGGTAACGTGTGACAGAGAAATCAAATCAGTTCGGAAAGCTTGGTATTGTGTAAAAACCGGAGGAGCAGATCGAGGAGTGCCGGGTGGTCATTCCCGAGGAGTGCCCGGAGCGATATCTGCATATGGTTGCAGTTGAAATAGTGGAGAATAGCGCGGCGATGAGGAGCATATGCTGGACATGTGAGTAAAACGTGGGCGACAGTGATGCGAACTCGGCATGTGGTGCAGATCGGGGGCCGACGTGATCGATGAAAAATATAATTGTGTGTTAAGCTGGTGTGTCCGAGGCGAAGTCTGGCGAGTACCACCTCACTCAAACGGGAGTGTTGGTGGGAAGAGGGCCAGTTGGAGAGTGTGGGTTTGATAGTGTGTAGGTGTGTAGTGTCGTGTGACCAGCAGGCCTGGAGATATTTGTGGAATAACATATTGGCTACAGTAAGGAGATCACCGGGTGGTACTGGGGCATGATTATCCTGGGGGAGGTCTATTGCCGCCCTTGCAAGGCCGTCCGCGCGCTCGTTACCCGGGATACCCCTATGTCCAGGGATCCAGAGAAGAGTGAGCTGTAGGTGTGCGTGGTTGTCATGATAGAGGTGTCGGATGGCGTGGAGTGTGGGGTGTGTGGTGTTGTGGATGGCCGCGAGGGCGTCAACGGAGGATCGTGAGTCAGTGCAGATTGTGGTAGGGGTAGTGATGTGTCGTGCTATGATGTGTTGGAGGCAAGTGAGTATGGCGACTAATTCTGCTGTGTATACCGAATGATGTACTGTTAATTTGATTTGGCCGGTGTCGGGCCCACCGCACCAGGCGGCGCCCGTACCATTGCTGGTACGGGAGCCGTCAGTGTAAAAGAATGTGTGTTGTGGGTGGGCCTCTTGATATTAAAAAAAATTGACTTGAACGTCGATGGGGGTAAGTAGGGTTTTGTTGTGCCGAAAGAGATACTCGAGTTTGGGATGTTTCATGTGCCAGAATGGGAGAAGGGGGGGGGGGGTTCGGTCAGGGGTTACATCAGGAAATTTTAGGGTGGATTTGAGAACTTGCTTCAAGTGAATAGCAATGCTGTATTTATTTTTGTTTTTGGAGAGCCGAACCGGGGGTTTAGACCATGCGACATTGGAGGGGTGATTTGGTTGTGTTGTTGTTCTGAAGTGGTACCTAACGAGTTGTAGTGTTCTGCGGTGTTGTAGGCTAGGGAGATTGACCTCACCCCGGAGACTGGTGATAGGTGTGGTGCGGTGTGCTCCGGTGATGAGGCGGAGTGCGTGATTTTGTGTGCATTCTAGTGATTTGGTGAGTGAGGGGGATATATGATCGAAGATAAACGCATTGTATTCCAGGATTGAACGAATCAGTGCAATGTACATTTTACTAAGGGTAGTCCTGTCTGCACCCCAGTCGCGCCCGGAGATGCAGCGCAGGATATTAAGACGAACAGCGCAGCGCTGTTTAATATAGGTAATGTGGGGGCCAAAATAGAGTCCTTTGTCTAGGATAACTCCGAGATATTTGAAGGAGGTTTGGAGGGGGATAATTTCATCGCGATAGCGGAGCGGTTTAGTAGGGGGGATGTATCTGGGAAGCCTGGAAAAGAGCATTGTGACCGATTTAGTGGGGGAGATCTGTAGCCCCCAGAGGGAGCACCATGAATCAATGTGATTCATGGCGAGTTGTATGTAATGGTTAGCCGTGTCTGCTAATGGATGGGTACACCAGATGGCTAAATCATCGGCGTATATATAATATTTTAGAAGGGGAGAAATCAGGGGAAGTTGGTCTAAAGCATCGTTAATCATAATGAGAAATAAGGTTGGTGACAGGACGCTGCCTTGCGGCACGCCTTGCTCAAGAGTGTGTGGCTGGGAATAGATGTTGCCGCAGCGGACGACAAAGGAACGGTTTTTGAGAAAGTTCGCGATGAAGGTGGTCATTCTGCCCCTTATACCAATTCGGTGCAATTTAATTAAAAGGGCAGAGCTATGTACTTTATTAAATGCGGATTTTAGATCTAAAAAAGGGCGATAGTTTCGGATTTTTTCGCGAAACCACGCTGGATCGAGTCTACAATTTCGAGCAGGTTGTCAGCGGTGCTTCGCTTGGGTCGGAAGCCGCTCTGAAAAGGGAAGATAATTTTGTTGTTTTCAAGATAGACTCTGATTCGTCCATTGACCATGCGCTCAAATATTTTGCAAGCACAACTAGTGAGAGAGATAGGGCGATAGCTGGAGGGGAGGTGTCGAGGTTTGAAAGGTTTGGCGATAGGAATGATAGTGCTGGTAGACCAGGAGGCTGGGAAAGAATCCGTCAGTCCATAATTGATTTAGTGCCGAGAGGAGGTTGTCTTTGCCGTGGTCAGAGAGGTTTTGAAAGAAGGGATATGCCAGTCGATCAGGTCCAACAGCTGTATTTGTTGCTTTGGAGAGGGATAAATTTAGTTCATAGAGGGTAAAGAGGGCGTTGTAGGGCTCAGAGTTGTCGGAGCCAAAGTGACAAGCGGCAAGAGTGTTGCGGAGGAATGAGGTGGTGTGCTGTGAGTATTGAGCGTTGGAGGATATGTCAGAGTAATAGGTGGCGAAGTGTTCCACGACGGCTGTAGGTTCTGTTATTTTCTGTTGATTAATTGTCAGTTGTGGGAATGCGCGGTGTGGGGCTCTGCCATTGGTGAAGGAGCTAATTTGAGTCCAGATTTGGGAGATGGGGGTAGTTCGGTTGAATGTGTCGGAGTAGAGTTGCCAGCTGCGTTTTTTGGCCGAAAGGATAATTTGCTGACAACGTAGTTTTGCCTCGCGGGCTTCTACCATGTTTTGTACGGTGAGGTTTTTACGAAATTTCCGCTCAGCCCGCCGTCGCAAGGCGACGGCTCGTTGGCACTCGTCGTTCCACCACGGCACGTGTTTACGGTCGGATGGTCGGCGAGTTTTGGGTACGTGTTTTTCTGCCGCGAGTAATATGGTATCAAGCAATGCTGAAATTGGGGGTGAGACTGGGGCGGGATGAGATTATCAATTTCCTGGGAAAAAGACGGCCATTTCGCTTTGCGAACGTTCCAGTTGGGAATAAATATACGATCTCTAGACTGGGCTGAGCGTTCGAGTGTGACGTGGATGGGGAAGTGATCACTAAAAAGGGGGTCGGGTTGGACGTGCCAGGAGAAAAGTGGTGAGATAGAAGCTGAAGCTAGGGAGAGGTCAATGGCAGACGGACGGAACGGGGCGATGTCTGTGTTGTGTGTGGGTGTTTGGTCATTTAGGAAGACCATGTTGTGGGTGTTGAGGAGTGTTTCAATGTGATGTCCACGCGGAGATGTGTTGTGGCAACCCCATGCCTGGTGATGGGCATTGAGGTCGCCCAGCACCAGACAGGGGTGTGGGAGGAGACCGAAGAGATTGGTTACAGAAACTAAAGATAGCGTAGAAGAGGGGGGAAGATAAAGAGAGAGTACAGTGAGCTCTAGTTGTGCAATTTGGACAGATACTGCAACGAAATTCAGGTCATTGGGGATGGTGATCGGACGATGAAGAAGGGTATTCGAGACATATAAGGCAACCCCGCCGCCGCGGGGTGTAGAATTTCTGTTGTGGGTATAGAGGGTATAGCCAAAGATATTAAAATTATATGGATCATTGTCGCGCCATCTGGTCTCCTGAACGGCGGCAATCAATGGTTTATTTTTGATGATATATTCCTTGAATTCTGCCCAATGGGATATGAGTGACCTCGTATTCCATTGGAGCAAGAATTCAGTGGTGGGTGTCTGCATTAGTGCTGGTGGTGGTGATCACGCCCCCGCAGGCGTGTGTGCGGCGGGGAAGGTGTGGCGGCGTCGTCCGACTCATAGGAGTCGAACGACTCTGATGTAGGGGAGGGGAGCTCTGGGTCCCTGGGGTTGTCCGGGCTCGGGGACCGGGAGAGGGAGTCTCCCTGGGTGGCCAGAGAGGGGGGACGTGGGGATGGGGTATGGCCCTGGGGGGGGGGGGGGGGGGCTGCGCTGGGGAGGCCTGTGCCTCGGTGGGCGGGGCTGCCTGGTGGCGGTGGGTTAGCCGGGTGGCAGTGGGACCCGCGACGGGGGCGGGGCACGTGGCCGGCGGCGGGGAAGCCTGTGCCTCGGTGGGCTGGGCGACCTGGTGGCGGAGGGGTTGCCGGGCGGAGATAGGACCCACGACAGTGGCGGGTCGTCCGGACGACGGAGGGGAGTTGTGGAGGAGGGGGAAGGGCGGGACTCCGATGGTCCTGGTGAGTGGGACGTGGTGAGGGTAGCCGCCTCTGCTGGGGTCGGCCATAGGGGGGCCAGCTGGGGCCGGGTCCATACGGCTGGAGCGGACGGGGGTGGAGGACCGCGCTGGAGAGCAAGGCGGCGCTGGACCTTCTCCTTGGCCTCCTGCCACGCCGGGCACCGGGGGAGGAAGCAGGGTGCGGCCCCTGACACGCCGCGCAGCAGGGCACGTTATTCGGGCAGGTGTCCGTCAGGTGCCCCTCGGCACATTGTCCACATACTGGGGTCCGGGCCCGACACACTCTGGTTTGGTGGCCATAGCGCTGGCAGAAAGCGCAACGTGCGGGTGGCGGTGTCCACGGGCGTAGTGCGACCCGCAGGTATCCTGCCATGATGTGGGCGGGGGGGGGGGGGTGCATGGTCCTGAAGCCGAGCTTCAGGACCGGTCCCGGGCGGCGGCCGAGTCTCTGCACATCGCAGACTCCTTGGGGGGCCAGTTCGGCGAGTAGTTCCTCCTCGGTTAGGTCTACGAGGTCAGGAGCATAGGCCGTCATGAACGTAGTGTTCAGCCGATCCGCTATTTCAGTGGTGGCGTCGGCACCGAGGAACTGGCTCATGTTGAGGAGCGCCCTTGCTTGGGATGCCTCCCTAACCCTGATTAGCAGGGCCCCCGACCGGAGGACCTTGGCGGTAGCGACTCCACCCGTCCATCGGTCTATCTCTCTGGCAATCGCAAACGGGGACGTCCTTGCCCAGGTCCCTTGCTTCCGAGTCACGAGGACCAATGACTCCCCTTCAGGAGGGTCGCGGGGAGGGGGCAGGTGGGCTCCCGGGCGGGTCCGGCGCTCACCAGCCTCGGAGAACGGCGGGGGGTCCCCGGGCATGCCGTGGCGGGGGTGGGGGAGCTTACTTCAGAGGAGAGTGGGAGGTTTGTGTGTGTGGGGAAGAGCGCCCTGAAGGGGTGCGGCCAAGAAAGGCACCCTGAAGGGGTGCTACAAGGAAAGGTGTGAAAAGATCTGAAGTGGAAAGGGGAGAAAGACACCGTGGTTTGGAGGGAGGGGGTAGGCGAGCAGAGGCGGGCGTAGTCACGGTCTGGTGACCGCTAGCCCGATCCTTTAAACCAGAAAGGTACCTCTGTCGTCTCTAACCTATTGGGTGGGATGGGACAAAAACAATCAAAGCTCCACGCTGATGCAAGTCGGTTTCCCGACGGTGCTCGAGAGCACCGCTGGGCCGAAGGGAAGTGGGAGGGGGGCTACGCCGGCTATTCCGGCGACAAACCGACTAGTGGCGTCGGCCGGCTAATCCGGCGACAACCAACTAGTGGTCCGAGCGACTGACGTCACCCGGGGGCAGAGCTTCCCGTAGATGCCCTAATAAGGACACCTACGAGACAGCTGGGAGAGGGTGGACGGGGTCTTGGGACAGCGGGCAGCTTCTTGTGCTCGATCGCCAGTTGTAAACTAGGTCTTGTCGAGCCTCTCCTCCTCCTCTCCCAGCTGTCTCGTAGGTGTCCATATTAGGGCATCTACGGGAAGCTCAGCCCCACCGGGTGACGTCAGCCGCCCGGACCACTAGTTGGTTGTTAGCCGGATTAGCCGGCCGACGCCACTTGTCGGTTGCTCGCCGGAATAGCCGGCGTAGCCCCCCTCCCACTCCCCTTCGGCCCAGCGGTGCTCTCGAGCGCCGTCGGGAAACCGACTTGCATCAGCGGTCAGTTTTGATTGTTTTTGTCCCTTCCCACCCAATAGGTTATAGCCGACAGAGGTACCTTTCTGGCTTAATGGATCGGGCTAGCGGTCTTTGACCGTGACTTTGCCCGCCTCTGTTCGGCTACTCCCATCCCTCCAAACACTGTGTCTCTCTCCCTCTTTCGCACGACAGTTCTCTTCACACCTTTCCTTGCAGCACCCCTTCAGGGTGCCTCTCTTGTCAGCACCCCTTCGGGGCGCCCTTACCACGCTCACTCACCCCTCCCCTTTCTCCTCAGGGGTCCAACCCCGCGCCGACATGTCCGGGGACTCCCCGCCCTCCCCGGAGGGCGGACGCCGGCCGCGCCCAGGAGCCCGGGCCCCGCCACCGCGAGATCACCCAGACGGGGAATCCTTCGTGCTCATAGCACGGAAGGAGGGGTCATGGGACCGTACGTCGCCCTTTGCTGTGGCAAAGGAGCTGGACAGGTGGACGGGAGGGGTAGTGTCGGCCCGAACCATCCGGTCGGGCGCACTACTGGTAAAGGTGCGTGACCCAACCCAGGCCAGGGCCCTTCTCCACCTGAGCAATTTCCTGGCTCACCCTGTTGAGGTGGTAGTTGCGGACCGCCTCAACAACACCTTCGTCACGGTGTTTGCCCCGGAGCTAGCACACCGCCCAGAGGAGGAGCTCCTGAAGGAGCTAACCCCGCAAGGCGTATGTGAAGTCGTCCGCCTGGGACGCCCCTCGGCGTCGACCCCGAGCCCCCTACTCAAAGTGGGGTACAGGTCGCGCGCCCCGCCAACGCACCTATACGCTGGGTACCTTCGGTACCCCTGCCGCCCGTGAACCCCACCGCCCAAGCGCTGTGGGTTTTGCCAGCGCTATGTCCACCACAGTGGGGTCTGCCGCGCCCGCAACCCAGTGTGCGGCCATTGTGCAGAGGCACACACCACGGCCCAGTGCGAAGCCCAGGAGCAACGATGCGCAGCCTGCGCGGGCCCACACCCCGCCTCATACCCCTGTTGTCCAGTCTGGTTGGATGTCAAGGGGTAGCAGCAGCAGCGCCGGACAGCCCCCCCCCAGCACCGCCCTCGACGCAGAGGCCAACCTCTGCCTGGGGCCAACCGCTCCTCTAGCCCCTCTGGCCGACCCCGGCCGAGGCGACCACCCACCCGCTGACCCGTGTGCCCACGCACACCGAGCACCCGCCCACCCACTCCAACCCTGCACCGGTCTTGCGCCCTGCTTCCGTCGCAGGACCCTCCGCCTCCAGGCCCCCCGGAGTCGAACGGCTGCCACGCCCCCTCGGGATCGGGCCCCCTCCGCGCCGCCCCTCCAGGACCACCCCAGTCCCCCCTCCACCCAGCCACCCTCTCGGGCTCAGGCCTCCCCGGCGACGCCCCTTCAGGACCTCCCCTGTCCCTCCACCTCCCCATCACAGTCCTCACAGGACAACCCTGACGCCCCATCGCCCGCTCTGGAATCCCACAAGGACCCAGAGCAACCAGTCACACCAGAGTCGTCCGATTATGAATCGGACTACTCTGTCTCACCATCACCGCCACACACGCGGCTGCGGGAGCGTGATCACAACCATTAATGCAGAACCCCACCACTGAATTCTTGCTCCAATGGAATACGAGGTCACTCATATCCCATTGGGCAGAATTCAAGGAATATATCATCAAAAATAAACCATTCATTGCCGCCGTTCAGGAGACCCGATGGCGCGACAATGACCCATATAATTTTAATATCTTTGGTTATTCCCTCTATGCCAACAACATAAATTATACATCCCGCGGCGGCGGGCTTGCCTTATTTATCTCAGATACCCTCCTCCATCGTCAGATCAACATTGATAATAATCTAAATTGAATTGCTGTTTCTGTCCAAATTGCACAACTAGAGCTCACTATGCTCTCTCTTTATCTCTCCCCTTCTCTTACACTATCCTTAACTTCTGTGACCGACCTCTTCGGTCCTCTTCCACACCCCTGTATGATGCTGGGTGACCTTAATGCCCACCACCAGGCACGGGGCTGTCACACCACATCACCTCGCGGACACCGCATCGAAACACTCCTCAACACCCACAATATGGTCTTTTTAAATGACTAAACACCCACACACAACAACGACATCGCCCCGTACCGTTCATCTGCCATTGACCTGTCTTTGGCCTCGGCCTCCATCTCACCCATCTTTTCTTGGCACGTGCAAACCGACCCCCTCTTTAGCGATCACTTTCCCATTCATAGCATGCTTGAACGCTCAGCCCAGGCTAGATATTACTCATTTGTACCCCGCTGGAATGTTCGCAAGGCGAAATCGCCATCTTTCTCCCAGGAAATTGACACCGTCTTCCCTCTTCATTCACATCCCCAAATTTCAGCTTTTCTTGACACCATATTACTCGCGGCAGAAAAGCATGTCCCCACACTCGTCACTCCCCGGCCGTCACAACGTGCCGTGGTGGAACGACGAGTGTCAACGCGCCGTTGCTCTGCGGCGGCGGGCTGAGCGAAAATTTCGCAAAAATCTTACCCCACAAAACATGTTGGAAGCCCGCGAGGCTAAAAAACGTTGTCAGCAGATTATCCTTACGGCCAAAAAACGCAGCTGGGAACTCTATTCAAACTCATTCAACCGTTTTACCCCCATCGGCCAAATTTGGACCCAAATTCGCTCTTTCGCAAATGGCAGATCCCCACACCGCGGATTCCCACAACTGACAATTAACCAACGCAGCATCACAGAACCCCCAGACGTCGCGGAACACTTTGCCACTTATTATGCTGACATCTCCTCAAATACACAATACTCGCAACACACCATCGACTTCCTACAAACCACTCTCGCCACCTGCAACTTTACCGCGGACAACACTGAACCATATAATGCCCCCTTTACTCCCTATGAACTAAACTTATCCCTTTCCAAAGTAACCAACACTGCGGCTGGCCCTGACCAATTGGCATACCCCTTCTTCCAAAATCTATCCGACTCCGGAAAAGACAATCTCCTTTCGGCACTAAACCAACTATGGACTGACGGCACCTTCCCCCCTTCCTGGTCTACTAGCACTATCATTCCTATCGCTAAACCTCGCAAGCCTCGCGACCTTCCCTCTAGCTATCGCCTATCTCTCTCACTAGTTGTGCCTCTAAAATCTTTGAGCACATGGTCAATGGACGAATCAGAGTCCACCTCGAAAACAACGAAATTCTCTCCCCATTTCAAAGCGGCTTTCGACCCAGACACAGCACCGCCGACAACCTCATCCAAATAGTTGACTCGATACAGCGCGGCTTCATGAAAAAAAAATGAAACCGTCGCACTCTTTCTCGACTTAAAATCCGCATTCAATAAAGTACACAGTTTGCCCTCCGAATCAAATTACATCGTATTAGCATCAGAGGCAGAATGGCAAAATTTATATCCAACTTTCTCGCTAATAGAACATTCACCGTCCGCTGCGGCAACATCCATTCTCGGCCCCAAAAACTTAATCAAGGCGTCCCACAAGGCAGCGTGTTATGCCCCACCCTCTTTCTTATCATGATCAATGATGCTCTCGCTGACCTCCACAACATAGCCCCCTGTCTAAAATACTCATTTACGCCGATGATTTGGCCATATGATGCACGCACCCATCGGCAGACAAAACAAATTATTTCATGCAGCGCGTCATGAATCAAATTGAACCCTGGTGCCCCCTTTGGGGACTGCAAATCTCACCCGCCAAATCCGTCACAATGCTTTTCTCCCGACTCCACTCGTACATCCCACCTCTTACACCGCTCCGTTATCGCGAACAAATTATCCCTCACCAAACCACATTCACATATCTTGGCATCGTACTAGACAAAAGTCTTCGTTTCGGCCCCCATATTGCTTATCTAAAACAACGTTGCGCAAAACGCCTACATCTCCTGCGCTGCATCTCCGGTCGCGACTGGGGTGCAGACAGGGCTACCCTCAACACAATGTATATTGCTCTGATTCCCTCAATCCTGGAATACAATGCGTTTATCTTCGATCATATATCTCCTTCACACATCGCAACACTTGAACGCATACAGAATCACGCTCTTCGCCTCATCACCGGAGCACACCGCACCACGCCCATCACTAGTCTCCGGGCTGAGACCCACCTCCCCAGCTTACAACACCGCAGAACACTCCAACTAGTCAGATACCACTTTCGGACCACAACACAGCACATCCACCCTGTCAGCCAGTACGACGTTCATATAATAGGAACAAACACAATATTGCCATACATGTGAACCATGTCCTTACTTTCGCACTCAAATTCCCCAAGGTAATCCCCGTCAAATTGCCTCCCCTACTCCCGTTTTGGCACATGTATCACCCCAATTTCGAATATCTCTTCTACCAAAACAAAAAATTACTTTCCCCCTCGAAACCCAACAAACATTTTTCGAATATCAAGCAGCCCACCCCCATTACACATACTTCTACACGGATGGCTCCCGTACCACAGACGGTACGGGAGCTGCCTGGTGCGGTGGACCCAACTTTGGCCAAATAAAATTAACACCACACCACTCGGTTTACACTTCAGAGTTATTCGCAATCTTCGCCTGTCTACACCACATTATTGAACACCACATCACCACACTAACCATCATCTGCACTGACTTACGTTCATCCATCGACGCTCTCGCAGCCATACACAACACTACACACTCCACACTCCACGCTATCCGTCAACTCTATCACACACATCATGCTCACTTTCAACTCACACTGCTCTGGGTCCCTGGCCACATGGGGATTCCGGGCAACGAGCGGGCGGATGAGCTCGCTCGTCGAGCCATCGACATCCCCTCCCCCCAACCTCCCAGTTCCCCCCTGTGACCTTTTGTCCCTCACTAACCAATTATTCAACACATATCTGCAGGCATGCTGGAACCACAACACTACACATTTACACCACATTAAACCCCTTCTCGCCAAATGGCGCTCTTCCCGACAACACACACGCTCACATGAGATCCTCCTTGCTCGACTCGGACTCGGGCACACAAAACTCACACATGATTTCCTCTTCCGCCAACTTCGCCGGAACTCCGCCAACTCCGCCTTGCCAAACATGTGGTGTACAGAACTCTGTGGAACATTTCTTACTTATTTGCCCTGCCTACCAATTACAACGTCGCCCCCTTCTTTCCTACATCGCCCAATATCGGATTCCACTTTCACTGCCAAGCCTTCTCGGTGACAAACACCCGGAGCTCATTGAGCTACTATTTACATTCGTGCACAACACCAAACTTGAGGAAGTAATTTGAAATCAAACGCTGTCATCTCCGTCGTCGCAAAACACATCGGTTCTCCATATAAATTGTGCTTGGTTTTTACTTACGGGTTTTCCAAGCTGCTTGGTTTTTTCACCGTCTCAGGTTTTTTCCAAGCTTTAACTCAAACATACACCTACACATACAATGTCGGGCGCCCACGACTCGCCCTGGACGTCAGGCCTCCGCTTTGCTTTTCGGGTCGCAGGTGGGCAGTGGAGCCTCTTCGCAGGGTACGATGCTGCCCACCCTCCAAGTGTCCTTCCAAGTGTTTTGTATATATGTATGTATGTGTATATATGTTTCGGCCCTTACGCCACGTTCCTTGCTTGCCGGCGTCTCATCTTTCCTCTCATTCTTATTTGATATAACCGGATGCCACATAAGCCGGATTAAAGTAACTCTTTCCTTAACGTAGCATATCCCTAGCGGATGGCACTTTGCCTCTGCTAAAGATGAAACAAAATTCGGCTGCTCGCTGGATTAGCCGGCGCAGCCCCCCCCACTCCCCAGCGGTGCTCTCGGGCGCCGTCGGGAAGCCGAATTGTATCGGCGACCAGCCTCGAATGTTGTTTTGTGTCCCGCCCCTCCGTATAGGTTAGAGTCGGTTAGAGGTATCTTTCTGATTTAATGGATCGGACTAGCGTTCCTAGAACGTGACTGCCCCCGCCTCTGGCCGACTTTCCCATCCCTCCAAACACTGTGTCTCTCTCCTCCTTTTACACGACAGCTCTCTTCACACCTTTCCTTGTAGCACCCCTTGGTGCCTGTCTTGTCTGCACTCCTTCTGGGTGCCCTTACCACAGCACATACACTCCGCTGCCCGGTACCCTCCCTGCCCCAGTATGCCAGCCCCCCCCTTGGAGGGCGGTGGACGCCGACCCCGGCCGGGAGCCCGCCTCCCCCTCCCCGCGACCCTCCGGAGGGGGAGTCCTTCGTCCGGCTGACCAGGAAGGAGGGCCCGTGGTCCCGCACCTCCTCTTTTGGGATTGCGAGAGAGTTGGACGGATAGACCGGCGGAGTGGTGTCCGCCAAGGTCCTCCTCTCCGGGGCACTCTTAGTGCGAGTTAGGGAGGCCTCCCAGGCCTGGACACTCCTGAACCTAGGAAGGTTCCTAGATATCGCTGTCACGGTGGAGCTAGCGGACCGGCTGAACCTAGTCTTCATGACTGCGTACGCCCCAGAGCTCGTGGAGCTATCCGAGGAGGACCTCCTCGCTGAGCTGCGGTCTCAAGGGGTGTGCGAAGTCACCCGCCTCGGCCGCCGTCCCCGCCCTGGCCCGGTCCTGAAACTGGGCTTCCGGACCCAGGCCCCGCCCACCCACATCATGGCGGGCTACCTGCACATCGCCCTCCGCCCCTGGACCCCGCCCCCGGCCCGCTGTGCTTTTTGCCAGCGGTACGGTCACCTGGGCAAGGCGTGCCGCTCCAGGGATCCAGTCTGTGGGCGCTGTGCCGAGGGGCACCCTCGGCACAGAGTCCGAGGTCCCTCGGTGCGCGGCCTGCCTGGGTCCCCATCCGGCCTCGTCCCTGCATGGCTTGACGCCAAGGAGCGACAGCAGCGTCGCCTCACAGCTCGAGCCTCCCCGTCGCCTGCATCACCGATGGTGTGAACTCGGCCCCGCTCGGCTCCCCTGTGGCCGACCCCTGCCGAGGCGGCCGCTCACACCCCGGCTGGACCGTCCGAGCCAATCTGTGATCTCCTCCCCTCCTCCCCCGCCGCTGGCCTCACGCTCTGCCCCCTTAGCGGGCCCACCTACCTGTCTCCCGGTCCCCGCTCCGTCTCCAGGACGTCCCCCCGCCGACCATGCGCCCTGCCCCCGTCGCGGACCCCTCCGACACCGGGACCCCCCACCGCCAACATGCCGCTCCGCCGCCGGCCACGCGCCTAGTCGCGGGCCGCTCTGTCGCCCCCCCCCCTCCGCCGCCAGGCCGCTCCGCCCACCAAGGCAAGGGCCTCCTCCACGCCGCCCCCTCAGGGTCGCCTCCCCCATGACCCCTGGGGTCCACCACCTCTCCCGTTCCTCGAGCCCGGACCTCCCGGGGATCCAGAGCCTCCCTCCTCTTCACCGGGGTCGTCCGACTCGTACGAGACGGACGACTCCGCCATGCCCTCCCCGCCACACACACGCATGCGGGGGCGTGAGCACCAACACCACTAATGCAGACACCCACCACTGAATTCTTGCTCCAATAGAATACGAGGTCATTCATATCCCATTGCGCAGAATTCAAGGAATATATCATTAAAAATATACCATTGATTGCCGCCGTTCAGGAAACCCGATGACGCGACAATGACCCATATAATTTTAATATCTTTGATTATACCCCTATACCCACAACAGAAATTATACACCCAGTGGCGGCGGGGTTGCCCTATTTATCTCATACACCCTCCTCCATCGCCAGATCAACATTGACAGCAACATAAATTGTATTGCTGTTTCTGTCCAAATTGCACAACTAGAGCTCACTATACTCTCTCCTTATTTTCCCCCTTCTCTTCGCCATCCTTAGCTTCTGTGACCAACCTCTTCGGTCTTCTTCCTCACCCCTGTCTGGTGCTGGGTGACCTTAATGCCCACCACCCGGCATGGGGCTGTCACACCACATCCCCTCCCGGACACCACATTGAAACACTTCTCAACACCCACATCATGGACTTTTAAATGACCAAACACCCACCCACAACACCGACATGGCCCCGTACCGTCCATCTGCCATAGACCTCTCTTTGGCTTCGACCTCCATCTCACCCATCGTTTCTTGGCACGTACAACCCGACCCCCTTTTTAGGGATGACTCTCCCATTCATATTATTCTTGAACGCTCAGCCCACTCTAGAGATTACTCATTTCTACCCCGCTGGGATGTTCGCAATGCAAAATTGCCATCTTTCTCCCAGGAAATTGACACTGTCTTCCCTCCTCACTCCCCCCCCCCCCCAATTTCAGCATTTCTTAACACCATATTACTCGCGGCAGAAAAACATGTCCTCCACACTCGTCGCTCCCCCAGCCGTAACCACGTGCCGTGGTTGAACGACGAGTGTCAACGCGCCGTCGCTCTGCGGCGGCGGGCTGAGCGAAAATTTCGCAAAAATGTCACCCCACAAAACATGTTAGAAGCCCGCGAGGCTATTAAACGTTGTCAGCAGATTATCCTTGCCGCCAAAAAAAACGCAGCTGGCAACTTTATCCAAACTCATGCAACCGTTTTACCACCATCGGCAAATTTTGGACCCAAATTCGCTCCTTCGCAAACGGCAGATCCCCACACCGCGGATTCCCACAACTGACAATTAACCAACGCCGCATAACAGAACCCACAGACATCGCGGAACACTTTGCCACCTATTATGCTGACATCTCCTCAAATACACAATATTCACAACACACCATCGACTTCTTACAAAACACTCCCGCCGCCTGCAACTTTACCTCGGACAACACTGAACCATATTGTGCCCCCTTTACTCTCTATGAACTAAATTTATCCCTCTCCAAAGTAAACAACACTGCGACTGGTCCCGACCAACTGGCATACCCCTTCTTCCAAAACCTATCCGACTCCCGAAGACAACCTCCTTTCGGCACTAAATCAACTATGGACACCTTTCCCCTTTCTTGGTCCACTAGCACTATCATTATTATCGCTAAACCTCACAAACCTCGCGACCTACCCTCGAGCTATCGACCCATTTCTCTCACTAGTTGTGCCTCTAAAATTTTTGAGCGCATGGTTAATGGACGAATCAGAGTTTACCTCGAAAACAACGAAATTCTCTTTCCCTTTCAAAGTGGCTTTCGACCCAGATGCAGCACCGCCGACAACCTCATCCACATTTTGGACTATACAGTGCGGTTTCATGAAAAAAGCATGAAACCGTCGCACTTTTTCTCGACTTAAATCCGCATTCAATAAAGTACACAGTTTTGCCTTTTGAATCATATTACACCGTATTGGCTTCAGGGGCAGAATGGCCACATTTATCACCAACTTTCTCGCTAACAGAACATTCACCGTCCGCTGCGGCAACATCCACTCTCGGCCCCAAAATCTCAATCAAGGCGTCGACAAGGCAGCACGTTATCCCCCACTCTCTTTCTCATCATGATTAATGATGCTCTCGCTGACCTCTACAAAATTTCCCCATGTCTAAAATACTCCATTTACGCCGACGATTTGGCCATCTGGTGCACACACCCATCGGCCGACAGAGCAAATTACTTCATGCAGCGCGCCATGGATCAAATTGATTCCTGGTGCTGCCTCTGGGGGCTGCAGATCTCCCCCGCTAAATCCGTCACAATGCATTTCACCCGGCTCCACTCGTACATCCCACCTCTTACACCGCTCCGCTATCGCGACCAAATTATCCCTCACCAAACCACCTTCACCCATCTTGGCATCGTACTAAACAAAAGTCTTTGTTTTGGTCCCCATATTGCTTATCTAAAACAACGTTGCGCAAAACGCCTAAATCTCCTGGCTGCATCTCCGGTCGCGACTGGGGTGCAGACAGGGCTACCCTCAACACAATATATATTGCTCTGATTCGTTCAATCCTGGAATACAATGCGTTTATCTTCGGTCATATATCTCCTACACACATCGTAACACTTGAGCGCATACTGAACCACGCAATGCACCTCATCACCGGAGCACACTGCACCACACCCATCACTAGTATCCGGGCTGAGGCCCACCTCCCTAGCTTACAACACCGCAGAACACTCCAACTAGTTAGATACCACTTTCGGACCACAACACAGCACAACCACCCTGCCAGTCTCGCACTCTCTAACCCTCCTGTTCGGCGTACATATAATAGAAACAAGCACAATATTGCCATACATTTGAACCGTGTCCTTACTTTCGCACTCAAATTCCCAGAGGTAACCCCCGGCAAGTTTCCTCCCCTACTCCAGCTTTGGCGCATGAAACACCCCAAGCTTGAATATCTCTTCCGGCAAAACAAAAAATTACTTTCCCTCATCGAAACTAAACTAACATTTTTCGAGCATCAAGCACTCCACCCCCAGTACACATACTTCTACACTGACGGTTCCCGTACAATAGACGGTACGGGAGCCGCCTGGTGCGGTGGACCCAACTTTGGTCAAACAAAATTAACACCACACCACTCGGTTTACACGGCAGAGTTAGTGGCAATACTAACCTGTCTACAACGCATTATTCAACACAACATCACCACACCCATCATCATCTGCACTGACTCGCGTTCATCCACTGACGCTCTCGCAGCCATACACAACACCTCACACCCCACACTCCACACTATATGACAACATGTTCACCTCCACACCCATCATGTTCACCTCCAACTCACACTGCTCTGGGTCCCTGGCCACATGGAGATACCGGGCAACGAGCGGGCGGATGAGCTCGCTCGTCGAGCGATCGACATCCCCTCCCCCCAACCTCCCTGTGCCCCCCGGTGACCTTTTGTCCCTCACAAATCAATTATTTATAAAATATCTCCAGGCATGCTGGAACCACAACACCACACACTTACACCACATTATACCCCTTCTCGCCAAATGGTCCTCCTCCCGACAACACACACGCGCACACGAAATCCTCCTCTCCCGGCTCCGACTCGGACACACAACATTCACCCATGATTTCCTCCTCCGCCAACTTCGCTTGCGCTCCGCCTTGCCAAATGTGTGACGTGCACAACTCTGTTGAATATTTTTTGCTTATCTTGCCTACATACCAATTACAACGTCGCCCCCTTCTTTCTTACATTGCCCAACATCGGATTCCACTTTCGCTGCAAAGCCTTCTCGGTGACAAGCACCCGGAGCTCCTTGAGCTACTTTTTGCCTTTCTGCATAGCACCAAACTCGAGCAAGTAATTTGAAGCCAAATGCTATCATCCTATCCGTCGTCGTAAAACACATACATATAGGTTTTTAACACTAGGTAGGCAGGGACCGATCCAATTTGGCAAAACGGACGGCTTTCCTTATAAGATTGCGCTTGGTTTTTACCTACGGGTTTTTCAAGCAGCTTGGTTTTTCCCCTTCTCAGGTTTTTCCAAGTTTGAACTTAAACATACACCTACACATACAAGGTCGGGCCTGACGCCCACGACTCGCCCTGGGCGGCGGGCCTCCGCTTCGTTTCAGGTCGCAGGTGGGCAGTGGGCTGCGAAGCTGCCCACCCTCCAAATGTCCTTCTGATTGTTATGCATGTATTTTTTTATATAAATAATTAAATAAAATATATAAATTTTTTTTTTTTTTTTTTTTTTTTTTTTTTTTTTATTTGGGGGTGGGGGGGGGGGGGGGGGGGGGTTTTGTTTTGGGGGGTTGTTGGGGGGGGGGGTGGTTGGTGTTTTTTTTTTGTTTTTTTTTTTTTTTTTTTTTTTTATTGGTTTTTTTTTTTTTTTTTTTTTTTTTTTTTTTTTTGTGGGGTTTTTTTTTTTTTTCTTTGGGGGGGGGGGGGGGGGGGGGGGGGGGGGGGGGGGGGGTGGTGTGGTTGGGGGGGTTTTTTAAAGGGGTGGGGGGGGGGGGGGTTTTTTTTGTTTGGGGGGGGGGGGGGGGGGGGGGGGGGGGGGGTTTTTTTTTTTTTTTTTTTTTTTTTGTTCTTATTTTCCTCTTTTACTTTATCTTTATTATGTATGTATGTATGTATGTCCGTATATGAACCTGCATGCTATCTATGTATCGGCCCTTTACGCCACGTTCTTTGTTTGCCGGCGTCTCATCTTTCCTTTCTTGCTTCTTTGATATAACCGGATGCCACATAAGCCGGATTAACGTAACCATTTCTTTAACGTAGCAAATGTCTATCGGATGGCACTCGGCCACTGCTAAAGACAAAAAAAATGACAGGGCCTCTTGATGAACTGACGGATCATGGAGGCATAATAAGATTGGGCGTGCAATGCGCTGCTCCACGCCACCGACAGTTCTTGATGAACTGACGGATTATGGAGGCACAGTAAGATTGGGCGTGCAATGCGCTGCTCCACGCCACCGACAGTTGACGTAATCTCGACAGCTGCTTCAGGATGGCACTTAGTGACGTCACGGCACCGACTGACGTCGGAGCGTGCGCGTCGGATTAGTGTTGGCCGTGAATCACACGCTCGAGAGCGGTGTTGCCGGTGCGGCGGCCTGCTTTGCCAGTGGCGCCGCCAGGGATCAATATTGGTGCGGCATCCTGCAGCGGACGGACCGACGCACTGAGGTGGCGTGCCGTTGGTTGTTTGTTCTGGATGCAATTCGGGGATGTTCTGGAATGCCGTTGGAATATTCTGGCTACCGCTTACAGAGATGAAAAAAAAATCCAGCCTGCCATCCGCTTAAAACGAAATCAGCAAGCCATCACCAGGATCAAACAAAGCTATGTTGCCACAAAGCTCCAGAAGTTAAGCCACGATGTTTTGAGGTGTGGGCTGGGGGGGGCAGCCCCCCCCACCCGGTCCCTCCTCCTCGTGGTGGCGTCTATGACCCTGTCCGTAAGCATTGTAGACAAACCAAATCCTAGCTTAGCCTATCCCGACCCCACCCTTCATCCTCATTTTGGCTCAGCTGCAATCATGCTGCTCTCTTGACCACTCGTCATGCGCTATTTGGTTCCAGCACACCCAACATCATTGTACGGCTTCATCGGGTAAACACTTGGAGGGACGGACTCGGTCACAAGGACGCCGAAATAACTCCCGCATGCACGGCCAAATAGGCTGCAGTTGCACTGAGCACATGTCGGATAGTGATCTCCATGGACGGCCAAATAGGCTGCAGTTGCACTGAGCACATGTCGGATAGTGATCTCCATGGACGGCCAAATAGGCTGCAGTTGCACTGAGCACATGTCGGATAGTGATCTCCATGGACGGCCAAATAGGCTGCAGTTGCACTGAGCACATGTCGGATAGTGATCTCCATGGACGGCCGCGTTTTGGTCCGCGGGATCGGAAGTGGCCGGATGGCCGGGGCGGCTGGCCGTCTCGCTCTCACGGTCAGCTCTGCAGTCTACAGCTACAGATCAGCTTCTGCAGCTGAGACCCAGCTGCGTGACGGATGTGCTTCGCAGCGACCGGTAGCCTGGTGGAGTTGGACTGTGCAGAGCGTACGAGCACCGTCGCTGTGAGGGGCAAGCTTGGCAGCGTCCAGCGACCTTTGGTGGAGGTGGACCACTGTGAAGGGGCAAGCTTGGCAGCGTCCAGCGACCTTTGGTGGAGGTGGACCGCGCAGAGCATACTAGCACCGCCACTGTGAGGGGGTAAGCCTGGCAGGGTAGTCCACAACGACCTCTGGTGGAGGTGGACTTCGCAGAGCATACTAGCACCGCCACTGTGAGGGTCAGCGACCTGATGGAGATGGACCACCGCATACAGCACAGGAACGCCGCTACTGTGCCTGCCAGCGTGTGTTAACAATTAGACTGCTTGTTGCAACTGATGCAGCTTAGATTAAGGAACACTGAGACTGACTGACAATCAGTTCAGTCAATGCCGGGGGTCAGACTGGCTGACAACCAGTTCAGTCAACACGAGGGACTCAAAAGTCTTCCATTTTATTAACGTTCCAAGACTACCGCACAACACGAATGGGTCTATCGCACCCCCTTCCCCTTGGAGGGTGATCAGGGGCCCCTCGAGCAGCTGATTTTAAAAGCATTTTTATTATATAGAAATATCACAAATACAGTCATCTCAAAATAAAGTGGTGGAAATGCGCAAAACTATTACATCCTGAGGGGTTTCTGGTTACATATTGGCCGACTCAGCAAGCTTACAAAAGCACTTAAGCATTTATGGGTGCGTCCTTACTCTCAAACCGGCGAGCAAAGGAGAACAAATCCGGCACAAACAAGGGAGGTTCGAACTACTTAACAGCCAAAGGTCTCCCCTGAAAAGGTGTGGCCCCCAAACGGGACCAAGCAGGACCGAAGGAGCCCCCAGCTGGACCGAAGGCGCCCCGAACGGGATCGAAAGAGCTCCCGGTCAGGATTGAAAAAGAAAAAGATTGAAGGGATCCCGGGCATGATCGAACAGTGCGAGGGGTTCGAAGGGGCTCATGTGGGGCCTAGAACAGGATCAGAGGGTCTCCGATTAGGATCTAAGAGTCTCGAGTTACGGTCGAAGAAACGCGGGCGAGATCAAACCGATCTCTGTGTAGGATCAAAGGAACCCCGAGCTGGACCGAATTGACCGACAGGATCGAAGGGCCCTGAGGAAGACCAAGGTTCTCCTTTTACCCACATATGTGATGGCCAGCGCTCATTCATCATTAGGTCATTGACCTGGTGGTTGTCATTGGCGATCCTGCCGGTTGACAGCGGCCGCTGGTGGTGGGTGCCACCCCTAGGTGCTCCATGGTGTCTAGTGATTGCATGTTTTGTGTCTAGTGACTGCATGTTTGGTGTCTAGTGACTATATGCTTGGTGTCTAGTGGCTGCATGTTTGGTGTCTAGTGACTGTATGTTTGGTGTCTAACGACTGTATGTTTGGTGTCTAGTGACTGTAGGGTGAGGTGGTGGCTCCGAAATGGCGTCTCTGTTGATCGTCTGCCCTGCAGGGGTCTGATGGCGGGGTAGACTTCTTTCAACAACCTGGAATGTCCCGTCGTTAGGCCCCTTCCCTGGCTCCTCGCTCCCGCTCAGCCATGACCGGTCGCTGCTGTCAAGTCGTTGCGCCGCCCAGCCATGACCGGTAGCTGCAGTCAAGTCGCTGCGCCGCCCAGCCATGACCGGTAGCTGCAGTCAAGTCGCTGCGCCGCCCAGCCATGACCGGTAGCTGCAGTCAAGTCGTTGCGCCGCCCAGCCATGACCGGTCGCTGCAGTCAAGTCGTTGCGCCGCCCAGCCATGACCGGTCGCTGCAGTCAAGTCGTTGCGCCGCCCAGCCATGACCGGTCGCTGCAGTCAAGTCGTTGCGCCGCCCAGCCATGACCGGTCGCTGCTGTCAAGTCGCTGCGCCGCCCAGCCATGACCTCGTCCTGCTCGGTGACGAAGCTGCTGAGATCTTGGTCAGCGCACAAATCGCGATACAGAGTGTGGGTGCGAAACGACGACTTTCCTCCCGCGGCGACACCGAGCTATCTGGGCCGACCGAGCTGGGTGCCCCCCCCAGACACGGTGCTGCCGCCTCCACACTTATCGACTCCTCCCGCATCGACACCGGGCTCTCCGAGTCGGGTGCTCTCCCAGACACGGTGTCGACGCCTCCACACTTATCGACTCCTCCAGCAACGACACCGAGATCTCCGAGTCGGGTGCCTCTCCCAGACACGGTGTCGCCGCCTGCACACGTATCGACTCCGACGGCTGCGCCAGCCACGTGTGCAGGACGTCTCGCCAGCAGATCCTGGCGCCGCCGTCCATGTTATCTCCATCTGCCGCTCAGATCATCCTCTACCACTCAGATCATCCTCTACCACTCAGATCATCCTCTACCGCTCAGATCATCATCTACCGCTCAGATCATCCTCTACCACTCAGATCATCATCTACCACTCAGATCATCATCTACCACTCTGATTATCTTCTACCACTCAGATCATCATCTACTACTCAGATCATCCTCTACCGCTCAGATCATCATCTACCGCTCAGATCATTCTCTACCACTCAGATTATCATCTACCACTCAGATCATCATATACCACTCTGATTATCCTCTACCACTCAGATCATCATCTACTACTCAGATCATCCTCTACCGCTCAGATCATCATCTAGATAATCTCGGTCATCTCTGGACTGATGAAGGTAGGTCAGCTGAAGCATTCTGCTGATTTTGTGTCAAATACATACTATTCCTAAACCATTGTTATTATTTGGGACGCATGGACCGATACAAACCATCATTTGGCTCCAAACCATCCAATGCATCCTGTATTCGGACTCGAAATGCTCGTCTATTTAAAAAACAAACAACTAAGAATGGCCTTTGTGCATCTAAGTTGTGGCTGTTACTCCATGGAGTTGGCTCAACAGTTGATCAGATCCGACGTTTCATGTTATAAAGGTTACTTAGCCCGTGGTATTATTACGCATCCTGTGCTAACATAACAAGTTTATTCCAAACTGCATTGCCATTTGACTTGTGGCCAATAGCCACTGTACCAATGACCTCTGTGTCCCCAATCCAATGCCACTCCCAAAGGGCTCTGTTCCACCGGTCCGGTGGCTGGTGAGTATTGCTCCGGATGCTATCTGTGATTGTACTGTAAATTACGTGCTTATGATAATGATATGCATACTCGGCCGGCGTTGCAATAACCTAATGCCGATTGCCAATGTGGCTGTTAGCTGTTAGCTGAATGGCTGTTGCGAGTTCATATGTATGTTCATATGCTGCGCGAATGTAGCTGGAATGATTTTGCATTATGTCTCGTATTGGTCCTTCCGTCAAGAATTTCTTCTACAATTTCCCCAATCTACTGATCCCTTTAAGTACATTATGACAAATGTTTGTTTTAGGTTGCTTGGTGAACCTCACACACATGCATATTGTCATTCAGTCTCTGGCTAAGATGCATCTGCGCGCAGTGGCATCGCTAGAGAAGTGGCACTGGAACTAGTAATTGGTTACCTCCAGAGCCTCCTGGTCAGCTTGCAATTGACATGGTTCACACCACCAGCTGATACAAATATACGTGCATCATCCTACTGACAAAATCGCCATCCATTCACTTGTGGTGGTGTGCACCAAAGCCCAAATAGTTGGTCAATAATCACCAGCATGATCAGGCATAAGTAGAATGTTGACCATGGGACCGGCTCCAGTGCTGGAGGGCACTGGAGCCGGTCTCATAGCTCTCGGAGACCCATCGGAAGGGAATGAGTTCGATTACATATTTGTATTAAGTTTTGAGGGCCTCCGAAAACACAGTGTAGCCCACTGTGTTCGGAGGAGGAGGAGAAGGAGGAGGAGTTTTCCCATTATGAGGGAGGGAGGGAGGGGCCTCCAAGAATTTGCCGCATCTCGAGCAAATCCTGGCTACACCCTTGTCCTATACCCATGTGCTCCTTACTGCGCTATGCGACGACCATTAGAGTTATCATCCTATCGCCACCTCCCCCCCCCCCCCAACACTGATCACATTTTCCTGCGATGTCAGTCTGAGATCGTCTCTCTGGGCGACTGAAATGCGCGGGAGCGGCCGGCAGTGGTGACTGAAACCCTGAGCGACAGTCGCCTGGCCGGTGTGCTGGCGGTGGTGACTGAAACCCCCAGCGACAGTCGCCTGGCCAGGTGTGCTGGCCGTAGTGACTGAAACCCTGAGCGACATTCGCCTGGCCGGTGTGCTGGCCGTGGTGACAACCCCTCAGCGACAGTCGCCTGGCCAGTGTGCTGGCCGTAGTGACTGAAACCCCAGCGACAGTCGCCTGGCCGGTGTGCTGGCCGTGGTGACTGAAACACCCAGCGACAGGCACCTGGCCGGTGTGCTGGCCGTGGTGACTGAAACCCCTCAGCGACAGTCGCCTGGCCGGTGTGCTGGCCGTGGTGACTGAAACACCCAGCGACAGGCACCTGGCCGGTGTGCTGGCCGTGGTGACTGAAACCCCCAGCGACAGGCGCCTGGCCGGTGTGCTGGCCGTGGTGACTGAAACACCCAGCGACAGGCACCTGGCCGGTGTGCTGGCCGTGGTGACTGAAACCCCCAGCGACAGTCGCCTGGCCGGTGTGCTGGCCGTGGTGACTGAAACCCCCAGCGACAGGCACCTGGCCGGTGTGCTGGCCGTGGTGACTGAAACACCCAGCGACAGGCACCTGGCCGGTGTGCTGGCCGTGGTGACTGAAACCCCTCAGCGACAGTCGCCTGGCCGGTGTGCTGGCCGTGGTGACTGAAACACCCAGCGACAGGCACCTGGCCGGTGTGCTGGCCGTGGTGACTGAAACCCCCAGCGACAGGCGCCTGGCCGGTGTGCTGGCCGTGGTGACTGAAATACCCAGCGACAGGCACCTGGCCGGTGTGCTGGCCGTGGTGACTGAAACACCCAGCGACAGGCACCTGGCCGGTGTGCTGGCCGTGGTGACTGAAACCCCCAGCGACAGTCGCCTGGCCGGTGTGCTGGCCGTGGTGACTGAAACACCCAGCGACAGGCACCTGGCCGGTGTGCTGGCCGTGGTGACTGAAACCCCCAGCGACAGTCGCCTGGCCGGTGTGCTGGCCGTGGTGACTGAAACACCCAGCGACAGGCACCTGGCCGGTGTGCTGGCCGTGGTGACTGAAATACCCAGCGACAGTCGCCTGGCCGGTGTGCTGGCCGTGGTGACTGAAACCCCCAGCGACAGTCGCCTGGCCGGTGTGCTGGCCGTGGTGACTGAAACACCCAGCGACAGGCACCTGGCCGGTGTGCTGGCCGTGGTGACTGAAACCCCCAGCGACAGTCGCCTGGCCGGTGTGCTGGCCGTGGTGACTGAAACCCTGAGCGACATTCGCCTGGCCGGTGTGCTGGCCGTGGTGACAACCCCTCAGCGACAGTCGCCTGGCCAGTGTGCTGGCCGTAGTGACTGAAACCCCCAGCGACAGTCGCCTGGCCGGTGTGCTGGCCGTGGTGACTGAAACACCCAGCGACAGGCACCTGGCCGGTGTGCTGGCCGTGGTGACTGAAACACCCAGCGACAGGCGCCTGGCCGGTGTGCTGGCCGTGGTGACTGAAACCCCCAGCGACAGGCACCTGGCCGGTGTGCTGGCCGTGGTGACTGAAACCCCCAGCGACAGTCGCCTGGCCGGTGTGCTGGCCGTGGTGACTGAAACCCCCAGCGACAGTCGCCTGGCCGGTGTGCTGGCAGTGGTGACTGAAAGCCCCAGCGACAGTCGCCTGGCCGGTGTGCTGGCCGTGGTGACTGAAACCCCCAGCGACAGTCGCCTGGCCGGTGTGCTGGCCGTGGTGACTGAAACCCCCAGCGACAGGCGCCTGGCCGGTGTGCTGGCCGTGGTGACTGAAAGCCCCAGCGACAGGCGCCTGGCCGGTGTGCTGGCCGTCGGGAGAGCGCCAGATCGCATCTGACTGGATGACTCGCTGTGTTTGGACAGGTAGCCGTTGGGACAATGTCCGCCGCGCCTCCCGGTACGTGCAGAGACTCGAACTCGAATCAATATCCCGGCACAACGGCACCAAGCTGGAGCATTCGGACGTTGACACTCACGGATGGCAGTGTCCCGCTCCGGACTGACCGAACATCTGGGGAGTACACTGCTCCATACTCACATCTGGAGATGCGACCTGGGACGGTTTCTGCTGAGGTGACCTCAAGAGACGCGTGCCCCTCTGCTCCATGCCTGCACCTACGCCAGCAACAGCCGGTATTCGAGGAATAGTCGAGGCAGGGTCTGATGTATATCTGAGGCCGTCGGCGCGGTGGTGCCGACACGGTCAGAGAGAAGTGCTCAAGCGGCACACCTGATCACGGTGCTGGGAGATCAGCCGATGTATGTATGCACAGAATCTTCCGGCACGCCTATACATCGGCGACCAGCTGACACTGGTTCAGCTAACCCTGTCACGGAGCGGGATCTGTCTGGCTGGGCTGTAACGTTACAGAGCGGGACCTGTCTGGCTGGGTTGTAGTGTCACGGAGCGGGACCTGTCTGGCTGGGCTGCAGTGTCATGGAGCGGGATCTGTCTGGCTGGGCTGTAACGTCACAGAGCGGGACCTGTCTGACTGGGTTGTAGTGTCACGGAGCGGGACCTGTCTGGCTGGGCTGTAGTGTCACGGAGCGGGACCTGTCTGGCTGGGTTGTAACGTCACAGAGCGGGACCTGTCTGGCTGGGTTGTAGTGTCACGGAGCGGGACCTGTCTGGCTGGGCTGTAGTGTCACGGAGCGGGACCTGTCTGGCTGGGCTGTAACGTCACAGAGCGGGACCTGTCTGACTGGGTTGTAGTGTCACGGAGCGGGACCTGTCTGGCTGGGCTGTAGTGTCACGGAGCGGGACCTGTCTGGCTGGGCTGCAGTGTCACGGAGCGGGATCTGTCTGGCTGGGCTGTAACGTCACAGAGCGGGACCTGTCTGGCTGGGTTGTAGTGTCACGGAGCGGGACCTGTCTGGCTGGGCTGCAGTGTCACGGAGCGGGACATGTCTGGCTGGGCTCTAGTGTCACGGAGCGGGACCTGTCTGGCTGGGCTATAGTGTCACGGAGCGGGACCTGTCTGGCTGGGTTGTAGTGTCACGGAGCGGGACCTGTCTGGCTGGCCTGCAACGTCACAGAGCGGGACCTGTCTGGCTGGGCTGTAGTGTTA
>JAOTOM010002737.1:0-85000 GCA_034440615.1 Ashinkailepas kermadecensis | reverse complement strand
GAACTAGGTCGTGAGCTTGCTTTGCTACCCATGAAGTATTTTGATGGACAATCTTTGGTAATTTCGAAGCCCGTCTTTGGACGATTAATTAGGAGGTTATTGGAGACTTTCCCGCCTTTCGTTTTTCTTTACCGGCACCGCCCATGAAGAACCCACTAGCCCCCACTAGCAGGATTGGATACCTTCAAATGAAGAACTAGGCCATGCTTAGGAAAAATGAGTTCAGGGTCATCCTAGATCATGTCAATATGGCGTATAGTCGTTTGAGGATACTCACTTTTCCCCACTAATGGCCCGATCAATCAATGGTAAAATGAATGAACGCAGGCGATTGAGAACGCATCTATATCTGGTCATAATGTCTGCAAGTGTGCCAAGTCAACCCGACCCAAACATGGCCTGAATCAAGGTCATGACAAGCCATGTGTGTGCAAGCGTCCCACGTGCGATTTCCTGATGCTTCAGAAGTGCTAGGTGTTCTTACGATGACAGAGTGCGAGTGCTCATTTGTTGACGACGCCTATCAATGAACGAGGACGTGACCAAACATTATCTCTGTGGTCATTGGGTGACCTGTATACAGTCTGGTTTATACATTTTCCAGGTCTTGCTGAACATTTATAGTTCAGATGTTGGTAAGGAAAGACTTAAATACTGAATTTCATATTTAAGTTTAAGAACTCTAGAGTGCTCATTGTGCACTTCACCGAAACAGTAACCAATTTGAAGGTGTGACATAGCACTGCATATTTAGTATACGTATCACGCAACATAGCCAGTACGAAGGCTAGCATGCTTTTGGCAAGAGCTTCAAGCAACTTGCTGAATAGTGCTTCGTCAGGCTACATCAGGCTTTGTTTCGCATCCTTAGCACAATTGCAAACAAAACGACGTCATCCCTCTCTTCCACCATTGGACGTGTTAAGATGGTGCTCGGTGAGTAAGATAAGTTCAAACTCTTTTTGGTTCTTTATGCGACTACATGTTCTTGAGTATTTCATCTTGCGTAATTTTACTGACAAACAGGCACCGCGTGAAATAGTTCTAAGCAAATGCACAGTGACCTCATGTGACCTCAGTTGACCACAATTGTGACGTGTGCAAATGAGAGTGCTCGCCCATTTCATGTGCATTTGCAAGCATATGAATCGTTTCCAAACATATTCGCTAGAGTTAAGCATGCACTCCAGTTATATGCGAACTCTTGTTACTTTTTCGGACATGGGATGCCATCAATGACCTCGCGATGAACGAATAAAACTAGACTCAATGAGATGTGTTGTGCTATACATTGTACTTTATTTTTCGATCCACTCAATGGACCCTTGAGTCAAAGCTTCCGAAGTTCTGCGGGAGTGAGAAAAAACCGTGACCGGTGCATGAGGGAAAGCACTAGGTAGTGACCGGTGTATGGGAGGGGGGGGGGGATGCGCCACTGGCAACCGGATTAAAAGCTGCTGTCAGTGGAACGATTCTCGCGATGCTATGTGACTTGCCCATGGGAGAGCATTGTGCATTCTCGTTCATTCTCCTCGACCCGCTTTGTGACGGGTGCGGGGAGCGAGGGTCAGCTGCCCTTTCTTGAGCGTAACATCGGTGTCGAGCTGCTCCGGCTTGATCGCGTGCTAGCATGCGAAACTGTCAACACTACATTTTAAGGCATGAAAAGTGATTCGATTGTTAAAGGAGAAAGGATTGTTATTCGGCCCCCTTGATATCTCGGTAACCAATGTACCGTTTGAAAATATACTTCGGAGGCTTGCACCCCCGTGCACTAGGGTTAAGTTAAGTACATTTTGGTGAAAACAAAACTTTGAAATCTTGAAATCGGCAAATGCAGGAGGCAGAAAGGGGGATATTATACCAATGTTTGCTTCACTATAACTATCAGACTTAGTATCGCATTCGCGTCCAATTACTGCCAATCGACTCGAAATCAGTAGTGGTTTCACTTGAGGCCTAATGAAGGTCAAGTTGAAAAATTGTACGCGTAACCAGGGTAACCGAAATTGGGGAGACACCTTTGGGTAGCAAAAAATCACCTTGCAATTAACTCAGGTTTTGTTGACAAATACGGAGTATTGTAGCAATATAATACCGAATATTACTGTACAAATTACAAATTCACATAGTAGGCGCCGCCAGGTACACAAACATGGGGTAGCCGCCTCATTTGTTTGTCCTGGATCCGCCTCTGTCTGTATCACCATGTGTATAAGTTGGTGCATAAAACATGCGCAAGACTCCACAAGTTCCGAAACATCACGGACGGCCAGGCTTGCCTGCTCTTTAATTACTATTAACCATTGCCTTTAATCGAAGCCACCCATCTATACTTATCTTTTATTTATTAATTGATAATTATATTCAAGATATATATTTTTAATGCAAGCTATCTATTTCTCGCATAGATGCCTCCCCCTCCAAAACTGACCTTGATACGCCTACGCCGACAATTATTATATCATTTTACTATGGGAATTCCTAAGTAATCAAGTACTTCCTTACGCTGGAACCACCGTGACCATTTATGTGCATATTTAGTCACGCAAAATGGGAAAGGTATGTGTTCTGCATCAATGGTGTTGGCTAGAAGCCGGTACTTATAAACATAACGTGAAAATATCTGACTGGCCTTGAGAGCTTCTCAAACGTAAAAAATGGCCTAAAACGCCTTCCAGAATATCTACCCGGAGGCGCCTCTGATGACGCCAAAAATGCAATTTTTGGCATAATGCGTCCACGAGAAACTCATAAACAGTCACGAAGTTTCAGAGCTTTATCATAGCACGATAAGAAGCGGCGAAGAAAAAACCTCAAGTGGTGGGGTTCAGAAACAACCCTTCAATAGTAGGGTTAATTATATTTGATGATACTGGTGCAGGTGAACTCGATTACCAGACAACAATTCAATCACACTCTTACCGAAGCTGCAAACATCCGTTTAGCACACGAAGCACGGCCAGAGAGCCGAGCGAGGTCTGCGTGACCCCCATGTGGCCGAGCTGCACGTCAGGAACAGGTACCGTTAGAGTGTGTTGCACCAGGGCGGCGCTGGTCGGCATAACTGGCCAATGTTTGGTGCGAACAGCTTAATGGAAAACGCACATAGCTGGAGAGCCGGCCTGCATGCCTGTGTGGGAAGTGGTGTTTTCCGGCCGTGTCTGGAGCGGAGGGAGCCGGGTGTGATGTATCGCGGCTGTGACCACCCTCTGGCCACCCTCTGGCCACCCTCTGTCTGATGGTCAGCATGCTGGGAGAATAACGGCAGGTGCCACGCAACACGCAGAAGACACAGCTGGCATGCAGTGTTTGGGGCATGTTGCGCGTCAATCGCTTCGTTATTTATTATTTAGGTAGTATTGCTATTTTATTCAATACTTAATCGCTTTCTGACGATGACATGACTGATATGTGACTCACAGGAAGGACGTTGGACGACCGAAAACAATCTCTTCCGGTCATGACTAAAATACGAAAGACTGGGAGCAATCAGCTTTTGAGAACTGGAAGTAGGTTTTAATGCAAACCAGTGAAACGTCTCTTCACTTCATGCAAATCGAAAGCAAGTATGCCATTTGTCCTGCTCGTGATCACTGCCCAAGGATCTTTTCCAAACTACGTGGTCGAAAAAACTATTTAATGCTTCTTTTACTGTACATAATTTCGGCGGAAAACAGCACTAGATAAAGTGTTAGTTGGACACTTTCAAACGTTGCTATAACGTCTGAACGTCGTGGATTGCCAAGCGGTCGTTATTGTCGTAGATACCAGTGGTCGTTATTGCCAAGGACACCAGTGATCGTTATCGTCTGGGACACCAGTGGTCGTTATTGTCGGGGTACCAGTGGCCGCTATTGCCAAGGACAACAGTGATCGTTATTGTCGGGGATACCAGTGGTCGTTATTGTCGGGAACACCAATGGTCGCTATTGCCAAGGACAACAGTGATCGTTATTGTCGGGGTACCAGTGGTCACTATTGCCAAGGACAACAGTGATCGTTATTGTCAGGGACGCCAGTGGTCTTTATTGTCGGGGACGCCAGTAGTCGTTATTGTCTAGGACGCCAGTGGTCGTTATTGTCCGGGACGCCAGTGGTCGTTATTGTCAGGGACGCCAGTGGTCGTTATTGTCGGGGACGCCAGTGGTCGTTATTGTCTGGGACGCCAGTGATCGTTATCGTCTGGGACACCAGTAGTCGTTATTGTCGGGGTATCAGTGGTCGCTATTGCCAAGGACAACAGTGGTCGTTATTGTCTGGGACGCCAGTGGTCGTTATTGTCGGGGACGCTAGTGGTCGTTATTGTAGGGGACGCCAGTGGTCGTTATTGTCGGGGACGCCAGTGGTCGTTATTCCTGGGTACGCCGTGATGTTATCGCGCACCGTGTCGGTCTGTTCATGTCATCGCCAGGTGTGTGTGACACTGGTTACCGCGCCCTCGTGTCGGTCTACGCTCAGGTGTCGCCGCTTGTGGGCTGTGGCGGGTCCAGTTCCGGCCAGTGGTGGGCTGTGGCGGGTCCAGTTCCGGCCAGTGGTGGGCTGTGGCGGGTCCAGTTCCGGCCAGTGGTGGGCTGTGGCGGGTCCAGTTCCGGCCGGTGGTGGGCTGTGGCGGGTCCAGTTCCGGCCGATGGTGGGCTGTGGCGGGTCCAGTTCCGGCCGGTGGTGGGCTGTGGCGGGTCCAGTTCCGGCCGGTGGTGGGCTGTGGCGGGTCCAGTTCCGGCCGGTGGTGGGCTGTTGTGGGTCCAGTTCCGGCCGGTGGTGGGCTGTGGCGGGTCCAGTTCCGGCCGGTGGTGGGCTGTTGCGGGTCCAGTTTCGGCCGATGGTGGGCTGTGGCGGGTCCAGTTCCGGCTGGTGGTGGGCTGTGGCGGGTCCAGTTCCGGCCGGTGGTGGGCTGTGGCGGGTCCAGTTCCGGCCGGTGGTGGGCTGTGGTGGGTCCAGTTCCGGCCGGTGGTGGGCTGTGGCGGGTCCAGTTCCGGCCGGTGGTGGGCTGTGGCGGGTCCAGTTCCGGCCGATGGTGGGCTGTGGCGGGTCCAGTTCCGGCCGGTGGTGGGCTGTGGTGGGTCCAGTTCCGGCCGGTGGTGGGCTGTGGCGGGTCCAGTTCCGGCCGATGGTGGGCTGTGGCGGGTCCAGTTCCGGCCGGTTGTGGGCTATGGCGGGTCCAGTTCCGGCCAGTGGTGGGCTGTGGCGGGTCCAGTTCCGGCCGGTGGTGGGCTGTGGCGGGTCCAGTTCCGGCCGGTGGTGGGCTGTGGCGGGTCCAGTTCCGGCCGGTGGTGGGCTGTGGCGGGTCCAGTTCCGGCCGGTGGTGGGCTGTGGCGGGTCCAGTTCCGGCCGGTGGTGGGCTGTGGCGGGTCCAGTTCCGGCCGGTGCACAGACACCTGCAGTGCCGACACAATGGTGACACCCCACACAGTCGGCTGGCGGTAACACAGCGTGCGTCCAGCCACCTACCCCTCCCCTCTCTCTCCGCACTCGCCGTCACCAGACTGGGCTGTGATATATGGAGACGTCCGGAGAACGGTGCATGGCGGCAGCCCGGGGTGTGATGTATGGCGTCAGGCTGGGGACCTACCTATGACGTCAGCGAGATGTGGCGTGTGACGTGAGTCTGGAGAGCTATTCCTGACGTCGGAGAGGGACGCGATGCTTGTCGTGAGCGGGGGATGCGGCGTGTGACGTCAGTCCTGCCATCTTGCCGTATCCTGCGGTCGCCTGCAGTGTCCGCGCAGCACGCCGGTGCAGTGTTGCACCCTCGGCAGGGAAGTGACGAGGTACGCGCGTGCTCCTGCCGCGTGGCACGTGACCGTACATTCGAAGTGTGACACGTACACACGCTACACACCCTCGACAGACGAGGGAGATGACTTCCGCCAGCCAGTGACCCTGCGTGGACATGCATAACGTGGCATGATGTATGACGTGCACTTGCCAACGCATCAGCGTCATCATCACCCAGGCCACTCACTATTCAACAGGGTGGGAATTACGGCACTTTTTAAGAGATTTTATCTCTGAAAACATTTTTGCACTCCGGGTTCATACTGGATAGGATGGGCTTCACATGTACTCCGACACAAATGTGGGAACAAAGATATCAATAAAAACAAACACAGAACGACACCCCCCCCCCAAAAAAAAACACTGGTTATTCCACTTACGCTCACCACTCAAACTAATCACTTTTTGTAGCAGTCAGCAGCCGGACCACAGCTTCACACACTCCATCAATCTCAACCACCGGAGTTGACGACAACAACGCGCCAACAGCAACTTGCAAGATGATGCGCATGCGCACTTAGAACACTGTTCTCCGGCTCTGGAGCCGCGTCTCGGAATACTTGCGTTCCTGCCACCCTATAGTGGGAAACTTTGACAGTTTTAAGAGACGTCCTCCGGAGTCCCGGAGGCCACCGATCAGAATTGGCTGCGTTAGCGTTTTCTGTTCTGAAGTCTGTCTGTGAACCAATCAACGCAAGGTATTTTGTATATGACGTCACAACCATTAGCAACTTTGAACACATGGTTAACAGTGTCCACACAAGTTAACAGTAAACACAAGGCCTTGACTGATCCTTTGCTTTGATCACATCCAACTGTGGCGTGTGCGGTAGCGGAGTTGCGTTCGTATTACGTGGGAAATTGGCTGCGTAGGTAGGTATGCGCTCTGAGCTGAGGGTTAAGTGTGAAGTATTTTTGTTTCTTTTTCATATGGCTAGCCTTGTACTGAGACCAACAGTGAAAGGAAAACGCATTTCTCCTGTGAGTTATAAGAAACGAAGCAGTGCTGATTATTACGGGTCACTGCCGGGCGGTGCCATCCATTGTTCACTTCTTTGTTTGTATGTTTTGGCATTTGATTTGACCCAAAATGAGAATGATATTACTTATGCATATTATGTAGGTACTGATTTAGGTTTTTCCGGTCGGTTACTGGTAAACAGATTCCATGCATAAAAAAATAATGTCCATGAAAATGTACTCCGGAAGAAATCGGTATGCACTCCGACTCCCAACCCGGTAAGTAAGTTTCCCACTCTGCTATTCAACCACGGTCGGTACGTCGAAGTATCAGAGATCTCCGCTAGGTGTCACCGGCTACCATCACAGACAGAACCATCAGTACAGGGGACCGAGAACGATGCATATATTGAGTGGTGTTAACCAGTTAATTAGTTAGTTAATTATTTGGGCTTTAGGGCGCTTCGGGTGTCAACCAGTGAAGATGGAAGGCGGACCGAACTGACCGAACCGTCAGACGGACTGACGGACTGACGGACTGACTGGCTGGTGGACTGGTTGACTGATGGGCTGACTGATAGGCTAACAGACTGGCAGACGAATGAACGAGTGAAATAGCGAACCAACAAACGGCTGAATGGCCGGGCGGATAAAGGGCGTGGACGGACGGATACGGCCGTTTTCTGCACGCCCTTTGCATGCGTGATTCTCTTCACCAGTGACATCAGCTGAGCCGCATCAGGTCCTGGCAGTCATAAAGCCATAAAGTGTTAAGGCTTAATAAGAGCCACTGGGGCCCATCTGGGTTAAGCCTATCTGGAAAAGGTACTATAAATGTACATACTCTCACCCCAATAAATCCCTTATCTCAAGTTCCTAGGAAGCTATATATCGCAGCCTATCTAGCACCAATTCACTTGCTATTGCATAACACACTCCCATTGTGCTACCATAGACAATCTCATCAGTATCACATCCCGAAGGAAGGTGCTGAATCCACTGCTAGGTACACCCTATATAAAGTTATAAAGCGTTTAGACTTAGTAAGAGACTCACTTGCTATTGCATAACACACTCAACAATTGCAAACTCCTCCCATCATACCCATTGTGCTACCATAGACAATCTCATCAGTATCACATCCCGAAGAAAGGTGCTGAATCCACTGCTAGGTGTACCCTATATAAAGTTATAAAGCGTTTAGACTTAATAAGAGTTAATAAGAGACCCAAGGGCCCATCCAGTTAAGTCTGTAAATGGAAGATAATATAAGCCTGGTAAAAAGACCCTCCCCAACCATCCCACATCCTGAAGAACCAGTCGTCCAATATCACACACACCTATCAATGCCTGTCTACCCTAGCTTTCCAGCCCTATTCCCCTGATCTCTCTTAACACATGTGGATTGAATGCCTTATCAATAATTTTCAAACTGCATCCATGCCTGCTTAAAGGGGTCTGTGCCGTGCACACTTACTTAACATACATCTCACCCCATCCATCACAAATTAGAACTCAAAAACAAGATTTTCCTGTCTAAAAAAAAATATCCACCCTACTTTTAAATACATTCAATGAGGAACTCCCCACAACATCAGCAGGCAGCCCATTCCACTGATCAACAACCCTTTGACTGAAGACCTGTTGTCGCTTAACTGTCCTACACCTCAACTTGTCTAACCTGAATTGATGACCCCTCAGTGGCAGTGGCAGCACGGGCTAGCCAGTCAGCACCATACACACTCCCCTGGATCCCCGGCCTGCCCCAGCTCCATCTCCAGCACCGGGACACAAACAGCACTGTCAGCTGACCTGAGTGGGCAGAGACACTGGCTCACTGATCAGGCTGCCATATCCAGTACCGGGACACAAACAGCACTGTCAGCTGACCTGAGTGGGCCGGCGCACGGGTAGCAACGGTGACCGGCAGTAGCAGCTGATAATGTCACGGACAGGTCAGCAGACGCCAGGGCAGCACGCAGCCATGTTCGAGACGCGGATTACAGTTCAACAACGCTCCGTCCAGCTGAACAATTCGCCACCCAACTATACGCTAACGAGTGGGCGGGGAACGTTGCCGATCTGCACTGGCGGCCATTAATAGCTCGTGAGGAAGATAAACACCTACATGCATGAAAGTGCAAAACCATCCTCAATGACGTTCACTCTCTTGGCGGCTAGGGATTCCGTTTTCGGAGTACACCAGAGGAGGAAGGGTGGGGCGGATTACACTAATTCTAGTTCGCCGCCTCCCTGAGTGCATCTTCCGCGGATACGATTACACATCAGCATACCCAAAATTAGCCGGTTTGATCTGGTTTCGCTTTGGCGTCTGCATATCAGAGATTACTGAGGGGCCAGCCGGTACAGCATATACTCGGCTGTGGCGTCTGTGTAGCGGAGGCCACTGAGAGGGCCAGCCGATACAACATATACCCGGATGTGGCGTCTGCGTAGCAGAGGCCACTGAGAGGCCAGCCGGTACAGCATACCCGGCTGTGGCGTCTGTGTAACGGAGGCTACTGAGGGGCCGGCCGGTACAGCATATACTCGGCTGTGGCGTCTGTGTAGCAGAGGCCACTGAGAGGCCAGCCGATACAGCATACTCGGATGTGGCGTCTGTGGAGCAGAGGCCACTGAGAGGCCAGCCGGTACAGCATACTCGGCTGCGCGGCGGTGCTCCGCTCTGATCCAGTCCGGCTGGCCGGTCAGCAGTTCTGGCGCCTGACAGCACGTGTCCAGTGTTGGGCAGCCGACCTTTGTGCTGTACGGGGCGCCGACAGGTGCCGGTAGCGCGGCAACAATGCACCAGTGCACATGCCGCGACCCCCAAGCAGCCCGCACCCGCACCTGTGCCCTCAGTCAGCGCTTCGGGTGTGTGCGGCCGTCGTCGCCAGAGGCGCCACCGTCGCCGCACGGCACGCCAACCCGACCACTTCTTAGCGAATCAACGCCACTAACTGGCAGTGGCGTACCTGATGTAGAGACGGGGCGGGGAGGCACAGGTACTTTGTGGTCTGCATGCATTTCGCATAGACGCTTTGGGCTTCGGTATAAATTTAATTTTCTCACACCCGCGTTGGCTTCGGTGCAAATTCAATCTCACAAAGGCCACAGGAACAAAACTTATCCTCCAGGTATCACAAATTCGCTAACGTTCCTGCACCAGCCTCGGTTGCATGTGTATTTTCTACCCCTCTGCTGCCTCCACGTCCAGCTGGGGGAGGGGCATAGTCGTCGGTTCATGTTCATGATGGAATGACCGGGGGCCCCTTTCGCTACTTCTGCATACCCTACTAAGGGCTGCTGATGTATCATGGCGAGGACAACTGTGGGCACGGCATCAGTAAGCCCACCCGCTGACCACATCCGGCAGCTCCCCGGGCATGTATCTGTCAGCGCCGCACCCCAGTACCCAGCTCCCCGGGTGTGTCGATCGGCCCCGCACCCCAGTACCCAGCTCCCCTAGTATGTATCGGTCAGCCCCGCACCCCAGTACCCAGCTCCCCTAGTATGTATCGGTCAGTCCTGCACTCCAGCACCCAGCTCCCCGGGTGTGTGTCGGTCAGCCCCGCACCCCAGCACCCAGCTCCCCGGGTGTGTGTCGGTCACCCCCGCACCCTAGTACTCAGCTCCCCGGGTGTGTGTCGGTCACCCCCGCACCCTAGTACCCAGCTCCCCGGGTGTGTGTCGGTCAGCCCCGCACCCCAGCACCCAGCTCCCCGGGTGTGTGTCGGTCAGCCCCGCACCCCAGCACCCAGCTCCCCGGGTGTGTGTCGGTCACCCCCGCACCCTAGTACTCAGCTCCCCGGGTGTGTGTCGGTCACCCCCGCACCCTAGTACCCAGCTCCCCGGGTGTGTGTCGGTCACCTCCGCACCCCAGCACCCAGCTCCCCGGGTGTGTGTCGGTCAGCCCGGCACCTGTCTGACACGCAGCCTGTGGACCGCACCGGACGTGGGCTCTGGCTGCGAATTCCTGAGACCTCGATTTCTTGCACCAGGCCGGCACACTCAGCCAACAAAAGTGCGTGGGCGACTGCCTGTGAGAGCCTTTGTGTGCTGCACATCGGCTCTTTATAGGACAGGTGCGGTCACCGGGCAGGACTCCTCCAAGCGAATGCCGATCAACCATTTCGTGCCGAAGCGGTGACTACCCTACACACATGCAATTAAAATAAGAGAGGGATGCGGTAACAGGGGTGTAGAATCCTATTCAGTTGGGAGGGCGCCAGTCACCAACTTGCAGCTCAGCTCCTCCCCCCCCCCCCCCACTTTGGGAGTCAAACTCATGAAAAATGCAAGCAATGCTGCATATATGTCGAGTACGACATAGGTACTGCTCGTGTTCAACCTAGGTAGGTGTAAGATTGGCAACAATTGATAATGAGTGGTGACGAAATTATCGCGGTTCTTCTAAGTATATTTGTAAGTATTGGTAGTGACTGTTCTCTTTTATGAATTGGAATGGTACAAACAATCCTATTTTAAGGTTTATCAAATCGATAATCACACTTGTCATTCAGCACGAATCGCAATGTGGAGTTTGCTATGATGATTACATGTGGTTTCTTTTCGTACGGTTTTTAATCCATTTTGATCAACGGAAATTTGAAGCAACATATATAAATATAATAAAAGCAACAATGAAGTTAGACACAATGCGCAGCGAAAGGGGAAGAAGTCGCTTCGGCACTAAGTGGATTCTCCATGTTCGGTAGTAGTTTTGATTAACCATTTCCTGATTACTTTGTCCCCGGATAGGGTAAGTTCATGGAAAACTGGAAAAAGGAAAATAATATTCATGCAATTAATGTTTTTCAAGATGGCAAAGTAAAGTGGCCCAAATCCGTGCAGAAATTGGTATTTGGGGGTATCCTAGGTTGATCGACCCAAGGCCTGAACCCCGCAACTGATCTTGCGATCCTACACCCCTGTGCGGTCATGGCGTACGAACTTTAATTGGGGGAGGGGTAAAGGGGCAAATTACGTTTTACCCGATCCTTTCCGTGCAATTCCCATGGGGTTAATAGTTGAAGTTCGCAAACACTGGGGAGGCAATAGTCCCCTTGACCCTCTCCCCTGTTCACACGCCTTCGGGATGGGAGCTCCTTGATCTCACTTACTAACGCCTGTAAAATGAACCCCGTCATCCGTGCTGAATTTAACACTGGATGTATTGCAGCAAGCACCAAAATGTTGATGTGCTTACACTGAACACACCGGTATTTGTACCTCCCATTTGTTCCTCCCATTATACAACTGTTCCATTGGCTTCCATTTAAATCAATGACTACAGGAAGAAATACTTAGAAACGATTCTTCAACTTGATGATATTTAAGAAGCTCCCTCAAGGCACTAGTCAATATTGTTCATATTCCAACATGCTCGCTATTCATCTCAAATGTCACGAAGTATGGGCTTCATATTGGGGCGCTTGGGAGCGATCATCGCTGGAAGCATGTTGGTGTCAGCTGGCGTCAAATGTTGGGACGGTGTTGGGGTGACGTCACACTGCCAGTCCCGGTGTTGGGGTGACGTCACACTCCGCAGTTCCGGTGTTGGGATTGACTTCACTTCCCAGTATAGGTGTTGTTGTGCGGTCACCCTGCCAATCCCGGTGCTGGAGTAACATCACATTCCCAGTCCGGCACTGGGATAACATCACACTCCCAGTCCCGGCGCTGGGACGACGTCCCACTCCCAGTCTCTGTGCTGCGGTTATGCCATCCTGCCAGTCCCGGTGCTGGGATGACGTCCCACAGTCCCGGTGCTGGGATGACGTCCCACCCCAGTCTCGTGCTGGGGTTGTGTCCCCCAGTCCCGGTGCTGGGATGACATCACCAGTCACTGTGCTGGGGTTGTGTCCCCACCAGTCCCGGTGCTGGGATGACGTCCCACTCCCAGTCTCTGTGCTGGGGTTGTGTCAACCCGCCAGTCCCGGTGCTGGGATGACGTCCCACTCCCAGTCTCTGTGCTGGGGTTGTGTCAACCTGCCAGTCCCGGTGCTGATGTGACTGTCACCCTTCCAGTCCCGGTGCTGGGATGACTTCACACTGCCAGTCTCTGTGCTGGGGTTGTGTCAACCTACCAGTCCCGGTGCTGGGATGACTGCACCCTGCCAGTCTCTGTGCTGGGGTTGTGTCACCCTACCAGTCCCGGTGCTGGGATGACTTCACCCTGCCAGTCTCTGTGCTGGGGTTGTGTCACCCTGTCAGTCCCAGTGTTGGGGTGACGCTACCCTCCCACTATCGCCATCTCGTGACCACCGAGACGGCAGCAGACCCGTCCGAGCCGGGACGGGGGCCGCAGCGGCTGTGCTGGCCCGCTGCGGCTGGATCAGCGGCACCGGGGGGTGCTGGGCCGCCGGCCGGCGCTTGTGGCATTTACACGGCGATGTGCTGGGAGCAGGCGTCGGTCAGTGTGTGTGAGTGGGTGGGTGGGAGGGAGTGGGGGTGCGTGTGGGCGTGCCTCGGCCAACCGTCGAGGTGCTCCCCGGCGTGATCGATGCCGCTCGTTTGTGTTGGCTGAGGTGGCCGGCCGGCCGCCGAGATCAGTGGCTGTCACAGCGCCGGTACAAAGGCGGGCGCCAGAGCCGGCCGTGTCCACCGACGGGCCGGCCGTCACCTCTGACCCAGTCACGTCAGCTCTGAGCCGGACCCGTCACCTCTGACCCAGCCACGTCACCCCTGAGCCTGACCCGTCACCTCTGACCCAGTCACCTCTGACCCAATCACGTCACCTCTGAGCTCGACCCGTCACCTCTGACCCAGCCACGTCACCTCTGAGCCTGACCCATCACCTCTGATCCATCACGTCACCCCTGAGCCTGACCCGTCACCTCTGACCCAATCACGTCACCTCTGAGCTCGACCCGTCACCTCTGACCCAGCCACGTCACATCTGAGCCTGACCCATCACCTATGATCCATCACGTCACCCCTGAGCCGGACTCGTCACCTCTGACCCAGTCTCGTCACCTCTGAGCCGGACCCGTCACCTCTGACCCAGCCACGTCACCCCTGAGCCTGACCCGTCACCTCTGACCCAGTCACCTCTGACCTAATCACGTCACCTCTGAGCTCGACCCGTCACCTCTGACCCAGTCACGTCACCCCTGAGCCTGACCCGTCACCTCTGACCCAGCCACGTCACCCCTGAGCCGGACCCGTCACCTCTGACCCAGCCACGTCACCCCTGAGCCTGACCCGTCACCTCTGACCCGCTCACGTCACCCCTGAGGTTATTTAACCACTGACCCTGTCCCGTCACCCTTTAACATGGCCATGTCACCCTGACCCATCATCATTGATGTCATGCTACCGCTGACACTGACCCGTCACCCTCTGACATGGTCACGTCACCCTGACCTACCACCCTGACCCGTCACCCTCTGACCCGGTCACGTCGCCCCTGATCTGGCCCAGTCGCCCAGGTCCTATCTCAATATCGTACGGTGCAGCATCAATCATGTGGGTTGATGAGGCCCCGTCAGTTATTGGCATGACCTTCGTGAAAGGTTCCTGCCGTCATTCCATTATAGCCACATCAATAAGAAGCCTGCACTTGCCAATGGGGTATCATAAGCTGTAAATAATATATTGATTGGCGTGATACAACCGTATGTTTTATGAAATTTAGAGTCGATATTGCGGGCTATTTTGCTCAAGCAATATTAATTAAACAGGTGCAGTTAGTCTATTGGGCTGGCGAATGCTATGCTTCCATTTAATATTTATCGTATTTTTTTCCGTTGGTCTTGTATCCTTGTAACATTGATTCTTGCAATACAAGCTGACATGCTCTTGACATTCCCCTCCAGCCGTTTGTGATTCAATGCTGTCCACACAACTGTTGACTATGAGTCGCTATTATACGTTTCCAACAGGCATCAGTCCACTCATCAGTTTGATTGTGTGGCTGCTGGTGAGCGGCGCTCCAATCTGAGGATCCCCTCCGGGATGCTCTTACGTACGAACGGGTAAGCCAACAGCCAATATTTCTCGCGGAATTCTCTGGCGGCGGTCTAGTATTTACCGTTGTTCATTTCTGTTTTGAAGGCACTGGCGTGCAGGATTGTGTTATCGACATCAGCTTCAACGTCAAAGATTGAGAGCGCGTTGTAGATTTTAAGCATGTCGGGGAGCCTCAGCACCGAGTTGCCCTGAGTCCATTCTCGTATTGTGAAGTAGAATTGAATTAGTAGAGTAATATAATTAGTAGTATGATTTATATATATATATATATATATATATATATATATATATATATATATATATATATATATATATATACATATATATATACATATATACACGCACACACATATATACACACACACACATGTGTATATATATATATATATATATATATATATATATATATATATATATATATATATATAAAAATATATATATATATATATATTGCTGATCTTTGAGGCACAGCATCATTTTCTTTAGATATGCTCCCAGCGTGGCTACCGAACCGAGGGGCTGGTCTACGTCTACATGTAACCAAGAGAACGCAAATCCTCCTGCTGAAGTGGTGGTGGTCGTGTAGCTGCCTGGGGTCTTTTTATGCCTCAATCCATGCCAGCATTTAATCATATGCGATGCTCTATTCCTCGACCAGCAGCTGGTATTCAGCAGCAGCAGCAGCAGCAGTATTCCTCGACCAGCAGCTGACGTGGGAGAAGCACATATCCTCCATCATCCGGAAGTGCACCGCCATCATCGTGTCCCTCTTCAAATTCCGGCAGCACTTCACCCCTGAAGTCCTGAAGCTCCTCGTCCAAGTCCATGTGTTCCCCCATATCCTTTACTGCCTTTCCGTATGGGGTGGGGCGGATGCGTGCCGCATGAAGCGAGTGCAGAAGTGCATAAACTTCGCGGCTAGGCTGGTCACTGGAAGACGGAAGCACGACCACATCTCGTCCTCTCTGCGCGTGTTGGGCTGGGATAGGATTGAGGAGATGGTGCGACACCGTGACCTGTGCAACGCACACAAAGCCATACACGGCGCGAACTGCCCACCTGCCATCAGGGAAATGTTTGTTGAACGCTCGGCTGTGTCGGAGAGAAGCACTCGTGCTACCGATGCTGGGGCACTTCACCTGCAACGGTGTAGGTTAGCAGCCACCCAGCGAGGCTTCTCCTACCGCTCCACTCTCCAGTGGAATGCGCTTCCCGGTCAAGCACGCGACACAATTAGCCGTGCTACCTTCGTGCGTGCTATCAGTCTCAACCATACAACTAGGTAGCTAGGTGACCTGCGTGAAGAACCATACCAGAGTTGCAATGCTTGTCTGTATTGGATGTCATGAGCAGCTGAATGAATTTCTAGCTGGTATTTTTACGAAGCTGCACCGTCCGTAAATTGTAATGTGATTTTATCCTTTATCTTTTACAATTTTATCTAACGTGATGGCAGGAATGTGATCAATTGACTAGGTATTTCGTAAGTTCCACCATGTGACAGTGCCTTAATAAATGACTTTGACTTTGACTTTGATGCTCCCATTATGAAGATGGGTGGTACACATCACAAAATATGCATGCAATTTGTAAGGTATTTACTTGATAGCTTCCTAGGTCGCTGCCACCATGATTGCCTGAATGCGGCAGCAACACCCGAGACTGCACAGGCCTCCAGGAGCCAATGCCCGAGGAATATCAATGGCAGGTGCATTGTGTGAGGAGGCTAACTATACGCGGCATCCGACTCAGGGGAATCCTGATAACATTTGAGTACCTCAGAGTCGATTTGCACGTTCACTTGCTTCTATGAATTCTGAAAGGATGACAAACATCTAAAGTCAACTTCGAGATTTCTTGAAGTTATTGGATTCTGTGTCGACTTGATTCTCATTAACCGGGGGCTGAAGCGGCGGCGACCTGACGCACCAAAATAGCCCGCCTCCAGACGGGCTCGTAATCTGCTCGGCAGCGGGCTCGGCTTGCTCGCACGCGCGACCGACCTCCCTTGTGCTACCGTTTCTGGCACGGCCGCGATTGAGAGCCATCACTTCATAAAGCCCGTCAATTTATTGTTTCATTGAGCTGGTTGAGGGGCGTCCGTGGTGCCGTCCCGAGCGGCGATTGGCTGCCGGCCAGCCCGTCCCCCCACGCCCCAGCCACCGCCGCCCCTCTCCTCCTCTCCCCGCCGTCACGCTAACCTCCTCCCCGCCACCCGTCAATCGCAGTAACTCGATAACACTGCAGCACAGACCACGGCGACCGGCTAATAATCACTTTTTGCTGGCGGAAAATGCAGCCGTCGGCGGGCCGCCGCCAACTTTTCTTCCGGCCAACGGGCACGCCGGCAGCGTTCAATTGAGCCGCGGCGCCGCCGCGCGTCCGTGTAGTCGGCCTCTGGCATCGGCGGGGGTACGGCTGGATCGGCCCTCTGACGTCACGGGTACACTGGTCTGACCGACACGCCTCGAGCATCGGGTCGTCGCCGGTCACGGCCAGCCACGGCGGCCCGGTGGGACATCGTGCCGGGCGAGACGAGGTGGTCGCCACCGACTGCGTGGGTGGACGGGACGGTGACCCGCTGCTGGCTGCCTCAGGCGTTGTCGGTGTGAGTGCTGCGGGTCCGGTACGGGTGGCAGGTGGTGCTGAGACTGGTCAGCCGCCGGAGCGTCCTCCTCCCGTCCTGCGCCATGGGCGTCGTCACCGTCGAGCACAACATGAAGCTGAAGGACAAGCGCCACGTCACGCCGCACGAGCTGATGCTGTACAAGCCCATCAGCTCCAGCACCAAAAGCAAGGTACTTGATCAACGACTTGCCCTAGCTACTTGTATGTCCACTGAACCATATTTTTGTGATCAGCGGCTAAGAAGTGCATGTATTGAAAATGCTCTACGTATTAGCTTTATGGGGGTATTTCGCTAATCAATGGAGAACCATTCTGTTGGCGATTTTGTAAATAAATGCAACGATAAAGGTCCCGTCGATCAGTTGAAGACCAGATATAGAGCCGTGGATGGCGGTCTGAAGAGGACCAGATATATAGCTGTGGATGGTGGTCTGAAGAGGACCAGATATATAGCTGTGGATGGTGGCCTGAAGAGGACAAGATATATAGCTGTGGATGGTGGTCTGAAGAGGACCAGATATATAGCTGTGGATGGTGGTCTGAAGAGGACCAGCGTGACCTGGCACTCAGCAGAAGTAGTGACGGCGCGGTCTTAGGCGGCTCGAGCCCATCTGACATCATCGTCATGAATGATGAATGTGTTGGCAATCTGATCCTACAGCATTGCACTTTCAGCATCGGGTCGATGTTGGACTTCGAAAGGCACGTGGGCTCTTGTTTGCTCTTGCTTGTTGTACAAATCCGATGACAATCGCAATGTTTTCTTTGAATCTGGCCATTACTCGCACCTACAGACGATTGTCAATCGCCTTGCGACGGTCGAACTGCGAGCCAATGCATATATTTCGAACATCAACACAATGCATCGCTCAGTTTAATTATTTCTGAACAATGCATCACCCATGATTAACCGATGCAGTTAATCTTAAAAATGGACCGATAAAATGGCTTCTGTTACCCCTTTGTGGACAACGAAACACACGCAGGCGTGACATTGGGCCTCTGGTGCCCCCGCCCCCCCCCCAGCCACACCATATGAGTTATTTTGGTATGCCGTTAACTTTATGCTACTTTAGAAAAGGACGAAACACGAAACAGGCGTGCTTGGCAGCTAGTTTGCAACATTAAACGCTTATGCAAAGCAAGATATCGTACCGTGGTTTCCACATCATCGCTTTACATGCACTGCGTACCTACCGATAAAGTACAGCACACTACAAAATCACTCCTGATTATCTAAGTCGTACGTCGACGCATCTACAGTCGACTCTACCTTTCATGGCCATTTGGGACGCGACGCGTGGAAAATGTGCAGGTATGCAATTTAAAATGCAATTAGGCGTAGGGTATCGCAAAAGAATGTATGGGGTACATGAGAAGCGTGCATTACTGAACAACATGAGTCGCTGCCAGGGGCGGTCTTTGGAGCCCAGAATGCAGTCAGCTTAATATTGACTACGACCTTGATCCTGACCACAGCTGCCATTAACATATCATCACATTGATACACTTACCATTGGCATAATCATTAGGTATCCAAGGTGTTATGCTATTAACAGGTATTAACAATGCCATTGACATTAACATTATTCGTGATTCCAAGCTGGGCGTCATTCGGAACTCGAAATGCTCAGCAACTGTCTGGTCAGTGGCTGTAGCTTTGGCACAGAATGAAGAAGTTGAGGTTCCTAAGCCGTCGATCGGACACATCAGACGAAGGCCTGATCCCTTAATCCGATCCAATGACTGGGCAGCGATAACTCCCCGCGATCGCCATTTTGCGCCCAACCCGGAGACAGCCGGGATGTAGCAGTTGATGGATTTCTTGGCGTTCTGGCCGTCTAGCAATGCCCAGTTTTTTGGCGAAGTTGCTCAAAGTCGAGACAGAGATAGTCAACATAGTCAACGATAGTCAACACGAAGACGGCGCAGATTCTGGTCCCTGAGGCATAATCCGATCAGGCTGCACTGACACCCGCTGCTGGGTGGAGTCTTCAGTTCGGTCCAAAGAGTTTGGGGTACACCTACATACATGTCCGAAACCATGAACTCGACCGTTGGTTTCATTGTGCGCACTCTGTGTCGCGTGCATCAGCACGGTAAATGCCAGTCGGCACGGCTGTCGGATTATGCAGGAATTCCGTAACGGTTTCCTAGTGGGTTTCATTGTTTCTCAGGAGTTACAAATGTATTGTATATATGTAAATCACTTGTAAACGACGACGACACTTGACGTGCATCACGACTTCTGTGTCATCAAACTCCACTTCCACATCAACATGGGCATCTGTCCTTGTGGCAGGCGAATGTTGGGGAGGGGATGGGCTGCGGGTCGTTGTTGCATGCACAGCACCGCTACGTGCTCTACGTGTCAGGCGGACACCACAATTGTACGTATTCAGTCTGCAAAAGAGAAGGAAGATTGGTGCAGCACCGCAATTTTTTTCGCGCTTCCCGCCGGTGTTTGTTGACAGCGGCGCCATTCGCGTATGCTGAATTGTAGCAGCAACTAAGAAATCGCTTGATTGTACGCCTCCACCAAAACCAAGGAGGCCAAGCACGGTGCATAATTGGCAAGCCAACGCGGAACACCCACAGTCACCGGCAACAGCACGGGGCGATATGGACGAGGCAAGGCCCAGCAGAAATCAGCTCACGTCTTTTCAATTCACGCTTACCATTTGTCACAGAAAGGTGTCGAGTGTACTGCTCAGTCTCCGTCCACTGTCTCCGTCTGTGGTGTCGACGGACGGACGGACGGACGGACGGACGGACGGACAGTGTCACTGTCTCCGTCTGTGGTGTCGACGGACGGACGGACGGACGGACGGACGGACAGTGTCACTGTCTCCGTCTGTGGTGTCGACGGACGGACGGACGGACGGACGGACGGACGGACGGACGGACGACGGACGGACTGTCTCCGTCTGTGGTGTCGACGGACGGACGGACGGACGGACGGACGGACGGACGGACGGACGGACGGACGGACGGACGGACGGACGACGGACGGACGGACGGTGTCGGACGGACGGACGGACGGACGGACGGACGGACGGACGGACGGACGTCTGACGGACGGACGGACGGACGGACGGACGGACGGACGGCACTGTCTCCGTCTGTGACGGACGGACGGACGGACGGACGGACGACGGACGGACGGACGGACGGACGGACGGACGGACGGACGGACGGACGGACGGACGGACTGTCTGTCCGTCTGTGGTGTCGACGGACGGACGGACGGACGGACGGACGGACGGACGGACGGTCCGTCTGTGACGGACGGACGGACGGACGGACGGACGGACGGACGGACGGACGGACGGACGGACAGTCCGACGGACGACGGACGGACGGACGGACGGACGGACGGACGGACGGACGGACGGCCACTGTCTCCGTCTGTGGTGTCGACGGACGGACGGACGGACGGACGGACGGACGGACGGACGGTCTGTCGGTCGGTCGACGGACGGACGGACGGACGGACGGACGGACGGACGGACGACGGACGGACGGACGACGACGACGGACGGACGGACGGACGGACGGTGACGACGACGGACGACGGACGGACGGACGACGGACGGACGACGGACGACGGACACACGTCGACGACGGACGACAGACGGACGACGGACGGACGGACGGACAACGACACTGTCTCCGTCTGTGGTGTCGACGGACGGACGGACGGACGGACAGTGTCACTGTCTCCGTCTGTGGTGTCGACGGACGGACGGACGGAGACGGACGGACGGACGGACGGACGGACGGACGGACGGACTGCACGTCGTCCGTCGGTCGGACGGACGGACGGACGGACGGACGGACGGACAGTGTCACTGTCTCCGTCTGTGGTGTCGACGGACGGACGGACGGACGGACGGACGGACGGACTGACCGGCCGGTGGTGACGACGGACGGACGGACGGACGGACGGACGGACGGACGGACACTGTCTGACGGTCTGACGTGACGGACGGACGGACGGACGGACGGACGGACGGACGGACGGACGGCCGTCTGTCGTGTCGGACGGACGGACGGACGGACGGACGGACGGACGACTGTCTCCGTCGGACGGTCGACGGACGGACGGACGGACGGACGGACGGACGGACGGACGGCGACTGTCGTCCGTCTGTCGGTGTCGACGGACGGACGGACGGACGGACGGACGGACGGACGGACGGACGCTGTCTGTCGGTGTCGACGGACGGACGGACGGACGGACGGACTGTCGGACGGTCGGTCGGACGGACGGACGGACAGACGGACGGACGGACGGACGGACGGACGGACGGACGGACTGCGCTGTCGGACGGACGGACGGACGGACGGACGGACGGACGGACAGACTGTCTCCGTCTGTGGTGTCGTCGACGGACGGACGGACGGACGGACGGACGGACGGACGGACGGACGGACGGACGGACGGACGGACGGACGGACGGACGGACGGACGGACAGTGTCACTGTCTCGACGGACGGACGGACGGACGGACGGACGGACGGACAGTGTCACTGTCTCCGTCTGTGGTGTCGACGGACGGACGGACGGACGGACGGACGGACGGACGGACTGACGGACGGTCTGCGACGGACGGACGGACGGACGGACGGACGGACGGTTACGACTGTCGGACTGACGGACGGACGGACGGACGGACGGACGGACGGACGGACGGACGGACGGACGGACGGACAGGTCACTGTCTCCGTCTGTGGTGTCGACGGACGGACGGACGGACGGACGGACGGACGGACGGACGGACTGCACGGTCTGTGGTGTCGACGGACGGACGGACGGACGGACGGACGGACGGACGGACGGTCTGTGGTGTCGACGGACGGACGGACGGACGGACGGACGGACGGACGGACGGACGGACGGACGGTCTGTGGTGTCGACGGACGGACGGACGGACGGACGGACGGACGGACGCCGTCTTGGTGTCGACGGACGGACGGACGGACGGACGGACGGGCACTGACTCCGTCTGTGGTGTCTACGACGGACGGACGGACGGACGGACGGACGGACGGACGGACGACTGTCACCGTCTGTGGCGTCGACGGACGGACGGACGGACGGACGGACGGACGGTGTACTGTCTCCGTCTGTGGTGTCGACGGACGGACGGACGGACGGACGGACGGACGGACTGACTCCGTCTGTGGTGTCGACGGACGGACGGACGGACGGACGGACGGACGGACGGACTGTCTCCGTCTGTGGTGTCGACGGACGGACGGACGGACGGACGGACGGACGGACGGACGGACGGACGGACGGACGGACGGACGGACGGACGGACGGACGGACGGACGGACGGACGGACGGACGGACGGACGGACAGTGTCACTGTCTCCGTCTGTGGTGTCGACGGACGGACGGACGGACGGACGGACGGACGGACGGACGGACGACACGTCACTGTCTCCGTCTGTGGTGTCGACGGACGGACGGACGGACGGACGGACGGACGGACGGACGGACGGGACGGACGGACGGACGGACGGACAGTGCCACTGTCTCCGTCTGTGGTGTCGACGGACGGACGGACGGACGGACGGACGGACGGACAGTGTCACTGTCTCCGTCTGTGGTGTCGACGGACGGACGGACGGACGGACGGACGGACGGACGGACGGACAGTGTCACTGTCTCCGTCTGTGGTGTCGACGGACGGACGGACGGACGGACGGACGGACGGACGGACGGACGGACGGACAGTGTCACTGTCTCCGTCTGTGGTGTCGACGGACGGACGGACGGACGGACGGACGTGAAGTCACTGTCTCCGTCTGTGGTGTCGACGGACGGACGGACGGACGGACGGACAGTGTCACTGTCTCCGTCTGTGGTGTCGACGGACGGACGGACGGACGGACGGACGGACAGTGTCACTGTCTCCGTCTGTGGTGTCGACGGACGGACGGACGGACGGACGGACAGTGTCACTGTCTCCGTCTGTGGTGTTGTCCACGTGCACGGCGGGAACTGAAGCGAGCCGTGCGGACCTCGAGTAGCGCCAGTACTTGCTGTCGCGTGTCCCCCGTGCCAACCACCCGGTGGATCCAGTCGGTTCACTACGAGTGTCGATCCAGCATATTTTTCATGGATATATCAGGTGTGTTTGTGTCACTGGTGAATCCCGCGTGTTATGGTGGAAGTGGATTTTATGTGTTAATAACCCCAGCCGTACTATATTTGGTGTGAACGTAATAATCCGTGATGAATTCACTCGTCGGCTAAAGTTGGGCGGTAGTTCGTTCGTTGTTGCCAGAGTTTTAGGGTGCCGAACTTCAGGAAATTTGTCGGGTCTATAAAGCCGCTCCCTGTAACAGCTGATATAAAGTAGCCATTAGATCACGTACTTCCCGGGCACGTCAATATAGCCGCCGTCTTTTATTGATATTGGAATACCATAATCACGTCATAAAGATCAATAGATATGACAGCATACGATAGCTTCATCATTGCTCACTAACAAGGGGATGCGGGCAGGGATAAATATAAAATAATAATAATAATAATACAAATCAATACGGTCTGAGCGAGCCTACTCCCGTGTGTATACCACTGAAGCTAATGCATGCATACATACATGCATATATACATATATATATATATATATATATATATATATATATATATATATATATATATATATATATATATATATATATATATGCATATTGCTACAACATTTCAAATCCAGCCCCCTCCCTCACTCAGAATAAAACCTGCTCTACTTCTGACTTTCTGACAGTTTTCACCACAATACATGTGAAGCACGCGCAAGACTACCAGAAAAGGTTTTATGACGGAACTTTGACGGTACTGGTGCAGCCAGCATCTCCTAAAGGCCGACCAACCAGCCGCAGGTCACCTGGTTATGTCCTCATGCCACCTGGCCTACGTGCCCCGGAGCCGGATGACTACGAGGCTGGTGTCAGACCAATGGAGGATGGAGAGCTGAACAGTTGTATGCGACATAAAGTGAACGGGAAGTTGTGAGACAAATAGGCCCATGGCAGAGAGTGGCACCCATGCTAATTCAACAATTCGTCCTAGTGCATCAAACATGAGATACGTACGCCGAGTTCGGCAGCTGAACCCGACGCCACCATTGTAGCCAATCACGGCGGAAACGTTTTGTTTTCAATGCACATATGTCGGAATTGAATGCATAATGTCCGCAGTTGGACCCCGTTGGACAATGTCGAGCACGAATCCAAGAATTCAGTCCACTGCGCTGAATTGCCGATGTAGGCTTTACTTACTTTTAAAATGCTTGCACTTCTACAAAAATCGGACACAATGAGATGCAAGCCTCTAGGAGATCCCACGAGAGCGCAGTTGTTCCGGTTGGTTCACAAGTTTCCTGTCGCTGCATGATGCCCTTGGTGCCCGATAATGTACCGGCAGCAGTGGAGCCTCATGACCCGTCTCCTGTCCTCGTTCTTCCAGCGCTCCTAATGGCGCTTTATTTTGGTGTTACATACCGTATTGTTGGTGTTAAAAGACGTACATCATTAACGCCAACGTTTGCAGGCTGCTTGCAGAGTCCATTCAGCTAGCACGTCGTGTAATTCTGAGGTATTATCCGGCTTGCATCCAGATATCCCAGGCTCGATGCAAAGCTCGACCAGATAGCACACAGCATAGTTCGGAATTGTTAGCCGGATCGTATTCTGATATTCCAGGCTCCTTGCATAGCTCAGTCAGCTAGCTCACCGTGTAGTTAGCAGATTTTATATCTGATCTTACTGACAGTAAGATCCAGTTTTGAAGAATTATCACCGGACACGCTGGGTGAGATGTCCTGCAACACTGCCAGTTGTGCCAGTTTAGAGGGATTTTCACCGAACACGCTGGTGGGATATTCTGAAACATTGCCAGTTGGGCCAGCTTAGAGAGATTATCACCGGGCACACTGGGTAGGATGTTCTGAAACACCACCAGTCCTGCAGTTTTGAGGAATTATCACTGAACACATTGAGTGAGACGTTCTGAAGCACGGTCGGATTTCACGCTGCCTGAGACATCGTAAGCACTGCCATAGAGCACACACTGAGCAGTTCTGGAGCATTACACTGGGGAACAAAGTTTTTGTTGCATTGATACCAGCACTTGTTCCTACCTAATTTGAATGTGCTGAATTCAAATCCGAAGTTAGTTTTTCTCTGCCAACTCTAGACTTTTTTGCAATTCGCCATTTTCATTTTCCGCATAGGTGCATCACAATATGCATTAACGTTTTAATAAAGGCAAAAACATTTATCCATTAGCATATATTTCGATATAATCATGATAGACGTGATTCAGAACGATTGATAGGGATGGAATATATATTCCAAATAGGTCCTATTCAGGCAAGAATTTGCGCCCATAACTCTTGCGTTTGCGGACAGCCTCACGGCAATCTCGTTTGATGCTCCAGGAGTAGTCTCCCATCATATGTTTGTCCCATTGCCCTCGATAGCCCTCTTCCATCGTCCTGAGGCCTTGATGGAAGCGCTCTCCCTTGATGGAAGCGCTCACTGACAGCCCCAAGGTTTTCGGGGAATTGATCAAGGTGAATATTCAGGAAATGGAGTTTGACACTCATGTTGCGCCCAAGATCGCGAAAAGCCAACAGCATTCTAGTGACCAGAACCTCATAGTTATCTGCCTTTTTGTTACCAAGAAAGTTTTGCATAACTGCCACGAAAGACAGCCATGCTGCCTTCTCCTTGTCATTCATCATCCTGACAAATTCCTCATCACGTACAGGGACACGAATTCGTGGTCTATCAAACACGCCTGCTTTGATCTTCTCGAAACACGAAGCAGGAAAAGTAGAAACAAGCATTCACCAACATACGCAATGCTTTCACGAACTGTTTCATCAAATCGAGCTTGACATCGAGGGGGGGGGGATGATCTTCTCTCGGCTGACGATTGGGTCATTCACAATGTCTGGCATGCCTGCTTCCAGAGTTTCACGGATGGGCCACTCCTCCTGGGTTCAGTGTATCTCTCGAGCTGTGTTGTCCCACATGCAGAGAAAGCATGAAAACTTCGTGAAGCCTTTCTGTTGACCAAGGAGCAAGTTGGGCATTTTAGGTCCACACAAATGATCCAGTTGTGCTCGTGATATTTGAGTAAGTCAATGACAATTTTACGTCATTATGTTGTTCTCTCAGATGCACTGAGGAACCAACTGGAACCGCTCCATAAACATTGCCATTGTGCAAGAGAACACACTTAGAGAGAGAACACACTTAGGCTGCGCTTAGAGCTATCAGAAATAATCGCCATTCTGTTGCACTATACGAAGTAACACCTAATTGCCTGATAAGACCTGGAATACCGTGACAGTAAGCAAACTACTTGTCTTCTGAAAAAAAAAGTCCATACAAATCTGGTCCCGCTTTCGGAAATATGAAACTTTTGCAGATCGGTCAAATAACTTTTTTCTTGCAGCCTGGAGACTAATACCTCAGCTGCTTTCTTGGAGAGCCCCAAATCAAGCAGGAAGTCATTCAATTCTGGTTGGCTAAACTGCTGAGGAGCTGATGACTGTCTGGTATCAGATGAGGAGGCTTCTGATTCTGAAACCATTTTTTGAAGCTCGTTATCACAACCCTCGTCACCTTCCTGATCATCTTCACTGCCTTCATCTTCAGATGTGGCAAAACCATTAAACACTAGAACCGAGAGTTCATCAGAGTGCGGAGTAGGTCGAATTGCTGAGGGAATACTGGGATAGGAGATCTTATTCCGGTTTTTCTTGCCGACGCCCTTCGTGTTGATCAGGATAGCAGTCAGTTATGTGGTCTTTGGATTCTCGCCAAACCATGGAAACTCCAAAAGGTGTACCATCCCGTAGCTTGCATACATAATGCATACATAATGCATACATGCATGCATACAAGCCTAGTTCTCAAGCTATTCCTAGTGTAAATAGCAATGGGTGATCTTTTTTTTTGCGAAAATCACGAGTTTCAAATTGCATGAAAACTAGAGCATGCAGAGGAAAACCGATTTCAGATTTGGAATTCACGTTCAAAAAATACATAGAATCAGTGGAAAAATGTCATGCAACAGAAAATAAGAAAACAAATGTTCCCAGTATTATTATTATTAGTCAAGACGGTGACTTCAGTGCTCTGAAACGTTATCAGCTTCCTTGCTGACAGACTGTACTAACCTGCCCTCTTGAATGGACTCCGACAGACTTCCTGATTGACTGGAGGACTTTTGACCAATCCTTCGGGCAAGGATGCTTCAGAGAAGTGCACAATCAGGCTTGATTTTAGTTTCATACGTCACGCAGACAATATTGGTTCGTACATGCACATCAGTAGCATTCTCTTGTGATCATTAGCCGAGCCGAATGTCCCGGTGCTGGGCCAAAAGTGGAGTGGTTCAGACAACCTTCAGCCCTGCAGCATAGGACAATATACCACCCACAGACGATTTGGAGGTTGGATTAAGACCCATTGACCTTTTGCCTTGTGTAAGACCATTTGACCTTTTGCCTGGAGTAGCTATAAAGCACGAGCTCCATGAACTTTCAACCATTGCTTTGCTACTCCGAAGAGCTGCACGGTGTTTCTTGCTTCCAGCACGCTCTCTACAGATGACGGGCTTTATCGCGGGCCTAGCTGGTAACCGAGAGTCAATCACGGCTTGCGATAGATGCCATCAGTCTGCTTCTAGCTAAGGTATCCAATTTGTGGCCAGTCAATGTATCTGACTCGTGTCTTCACCTGTTTCGAGTTCGGGCCGGTCCAACTCTCCGGTCTGGGCCGGTCCAACCCTCCGGCCCGGGCCGGTCCAACCCTCCGGCCCGGGCCGGTCCAACTCTCCGGTCTGGGCCGGTCCAACTCTCCGGTCTGGGCCGGTCCAACTCTCCGGCCCGGTCCGGTCCAACTCTCCGGCCCGGGCCGGTCCAACTCTCCGGCCCGGGCCGGTCCAACTCTCCGGTCTGGGCCGGTCCAACTCTCCGGTCTGGGCCGGTCCAACTCTCCGGCCCGGGCCGGTCCAACTCTCCGGCCCGGGCCGGTCCAACTCTCCGGCCCGGGCCGGTCCAACTCTCCGGTCGGTAACACGACCGGTCCGTCCATGCCGCATTGATCTGGGCTACCAAGCCGGCCGACGTGGCCCTTCAGAGGGATCACGTCGCGCTCGCGCCGACCGGCTCACTTCTCGTCGGCACCGACGCTCGGTCGAGCCGGTGCGTCTCGGCGACGCGCCCGCCGTCGCCGCATGCAATATGCATTCGAGATTGCCGAGAAGTCGGTGTCGTGCCTGCCCGCGCGGTTGCCGGCTTCTCGAGTTTTGCGGCGGCGCCGCGGTGCCAGGCCCGACACGTCGCCGTCGCTGGGGTACCGGTCACGACACCCGTACACCTGTACCGGCACCGGGACCGGGACCGGCACCGGCACCAGGCCCGACACGTCGCCGTCGCTGGGGTACCGGTCACGACACCCGTACACCTGTACCGGCACCGGGACCGGGACCGGCACCGGGACCGGCACCGGCACCAGGCCCGACACGTCGCCGTCGCTTGGGTACCGGTCACGACACCCGTACACCTGTACCGGCACCGGCACCAGGCCCGACACGTCGCCGTCGCTGGGGTACCGGTCACGACACCCGTACACCTGTACCGGCACCGGCACCGGCACCGGGACCGGGACCGGCACCGACACCGACACCGGCACCGACACCGGCACCGGCACCGGCACCGGCACCGGCACCGGGACCGGCACCGACACCGGCACCGGCACCAGCACCAGGCCCGATACGTCGCCGTCACTGGGGTACCGGTCACGACACCGTACCCGTACACTTGTACCGGCCCCGACACCGACACCGACACCGACACCGACACCGACACCGACACCGACACCGGCATCGGCAGCGGGACCCACATCGACACCGAAACCGACAACGGTCGGAGGTGCTATCTGGCCACCCAGGCGGGATCGTGTGTGGGCGACAGCGTGCTGTCGGCGCACACCCCACGGATCCGTGCTCGTGTATCGGCTCAGCGTGCTGTCGGTGCACACCCCACGGATCGTGCTCGTGTGTCGGCGACAGCGTGCTGTCGGTGCACACCCCACGGATCCGTGCTCGTGTGTCGGCTCAGCGTGCTGTCGGCGCACACCCACGGGTCCGTGCCTCGGCGCAGCGTGCTGTCGGTGCACACCCCACGGGTCCGTGCTCGTGTGTCGGCTCAGCGTGCTGTCGGCGCACACCCCACGGGTCCGTGCTCGTGTGTCGGCGACAGCGTGCTGTCGGTGCACACCCCACGGATCCGTGCTCGTGTGTCGGCTCAGCGTGCTGTCGGTGCACACCCCACGGATCCGTGCTCGTGTGTCGGCGACAGCGTGCTGTCGGTGCACACCCCACGGGTCCGTGCTCGTGTGTCGGCTCAGCGTGCTGTCGGTGCACACCCCACGGGTCCGTGCTCGTGTGTCGGCGACAGCGTGCTGTCGGTGCACACCCCACGGATCCGTGCTCGTGTGTCGGCGACAGCGTGCTGTCCGTGCACACCCCCGGTCGGTGTGGCGACAGCTGCGTGTCGGTGCACACCCCACGGATCCGTGCTCGTGTGTCGGCGACAGCGTGCTGTCCGTGCACACCCCAGGACACCGCAGCGGCCTGGTTTGTGCACCGACACGACAGCACACCGGCGCGCCATCACTGCGGGTGTGCCGACCAGCGACATTGCCGACCAGCGACATTGGTCGCTTCCGGTCGGCCGACCCCCTCCCCTGCGCCTTGCCGGCCACCGAAGCGGTGGCATGCACCGAGTGCATTCGGGTTCATTTTGACGGCCCTTTGCCGGCGTTAGTCGCGGCGCTGATGTTAGCCGTGGCAACGTGGCGGTACACGTAGCAACTGGGTAGCTGCTGGCTACACTGTGGGTCGACAGGCCCGGGCTCCACCACCGCTGACACCTGAGTGGTTCGGGTCGACAGGCCCGGGCTTCGCTACCGCTGACACGTGAGGGTGAGGGTCGACAGGCCTGGGCTCTACCACCGCTGACACGTGAGGGTGAGGGTCGACAGGCCCGGGCTCCGCTACCGCTGACACGTGAGGGTGAGGGTCGACAGGCCCGGGCTCCACCACCGCTGACACGTGAGGGGTTCGGGTCGACAGGCCCGGGCTCCACCACCGCTGACACGTGAGGGGTTCGGGTCGACAGGCCCGGGCTCCGCTACCGCTGACACGTGAGGGTGAGGGTCGACAGGCCCGGGCTCCACCACCGCTGACACGTGAGGGGTTCGGGTCGACAGGCCCGGGCTCCGCTACCGCTGACACGTGAGGGTGAGGGTCGACAGGCCCGGGCTCCGCTACCGCTGACCGTGAGGGTGAGGGTGAGGGTCGACAGGCCCGGGCTCCACCACCGCTGACACGTGAGGGGTTCGGGTCGACAGGCCCGGGCTCCACCACCGCTGACACGTGAGGGTGAGGGTCGACAGGCCCGGGCTCCACCACCGCTGACACGTGAGGGTGAGGGTCGACAGGCCCGGGCTCCACCACCGCTGACACGTGAGGGTGAGGGTCGACAGGCCCGGGCTCCACCACCGCTGACACGTGAGGGTGAGGGTCGACAGGCCCGGGCTCCACCACCGCTGACACGTGAGGGTGAGGGTCGACAGGCCCGGGCTCCACCACCGCTGACACGTGAGGGTGAGGGTCGACAGGCCCGGGCTCCACCACCGCTGACACGTGAGGGTGAGGGTCGACAGGCCCGGGCTCCGCTACCGCTGACACGTGAGGGTGAGGGTCGACAGGCCCGGGCTCCACCACCGCTGACACGTGAGGGGTTCGGGTCGACAGGCCCGGGCTCCGCTACCGCTGACACGTGAGGGTGAGGGTCGACAGGCCCGGGCTCCGCTACCGCTGACCGTGAGGGTGAGGGTGAGGGTCGACAGGCCCGGGCTCCACCACCGCTGACACGTGAGGGTGAGGGTCGACAGGCCCGGGCTCCGCTACCGCTGACACGTGAGGGTGAGGGTCGACAGGCCCGGGCTCCACCACCGCTGACACGTGAGGGGTTCGGGTCGACAGGCCCGGGCTCCGCTACCGCTGACACGTGAGGGTGAGGGTCGACAGGCCCGGGCTCCGCTACCGCTGACCGTGAGGGTGAGGGTGAGGGTCGACAGGCCCGGGCTCCACCACCGCTGACACGTGAGGGTGAGGGTCGACAGGCCCAGGCTCCACCACCGCTGACACGTGAGGGTGAGGGTCGACAGGCCCGGGCTCCACCACCGCTGACACGTGAGTGGTTCGGGTCGACAGGCCCGGGCTCCACCACCGCTGACACGTGAGGGTGAGGGTCGACAGGCCCGGGCTCCACCACCGCGGACACGTCAGGGGTTCGGGTCGACAGGCCCGGGCTCCGCCACCGCTGACACGTGGGGGTGAGGGTCGACAGGCCCGGGCTCCACCACCGCTGACACGTGAGGGTGAGGGTCGACAGGCCCGGGCTCCACCACCGCTGACACGTGAGTGGTTCGGGTCGACAGGCCCGGGCTCCACCACCGCTGACACGTGAGGGTGAGGGTCGACAGGCCCGGGCTCCACCACCGCTGACACGTGAGGGTGAGGGTCGACAGGCCCGGGCTCCACCACCGCTGACACGTGAGGGGTTCGGGTCGACAGGCCCGGGCTCCGCTACCGCTGACACGTGAGGGTGAGGGTCGACAGGCCCGGGCTCCACCACCGCTGACACGTGAGGGGTTCGGGTCGACAGGCCCGGGCTCCGCCACCGCTGACCGTGAGGGTGAGGGTCGACAGGCCCGGGCTCCGCTACCGCTGACACGTGAGGGTGAGGGTCGACAGGCCCGGGCTCCACCACCGCTGACACGTGAGGATGTTCGGGTCGACAGGCCCGGGCTCCGCTACCGCTGACCGTGAGGGTGAGGGTCGACAGGCCCGGGCTCCACCACCGCTGACACGTGAGGGGTTCGGGTCGACAGGCCCGGGCTCCACCACCGCTGACACGTGAGGGGTGAGGGTCGACAGGCCCGGGCTCCACCACCGCTGACACGTGAGGGTGAGGGTCGACAGGCCCGGGTTCTACCACCGCTGACACGTGAGGGGTTCGGGTCGACAGGCCCGGGCCCACCACCGCTGACACGTGAGGGTGAGGGTCGACTGGCCCGGGCTCCACCACCGCTGACACGTGAGGGTGAGGGTCGACAGGCCCGGGCTCCGCTACCGCTGACACGTGAGGGTGAGGGTCGACAGGCCCGGGCTCCACCACCGCTGACACGTGAGGGGTGCGGGTCGACAGGCCCGGGCTCCGCTACCGCTGACCGTGAGGGTGAGGGTCGACTGGCCCGGGCTCCGCTACCGCTGACCGTGAGGGTGAGGGTCGACTGGCCCGGGCTCCGCTACCGCTGACACGTGAGGGGTTCGGGTCGACAGTTCCGCGCCTTGGTCCTGTTGGTGGCTGGTGATGAGTTACGGAGAAACGTTTGCGCAAGAAAGCATCTGCCACCTCTGTGGGGTTATGCGCACATCGGAGGCTGTCCCATGTAGCAGCTGATTAGCCATATGACGTCACCATCCTATCATGCCGAATTAATGTGGGACTGCCGTATGTCCACACCGCCAGCGAGGCTTGAACTCTCAACCCTTCGCCTACGACACAGACGTGTTAATCGCTTCCAGCACCGGCGCACGAACGTGGGATTGGCTAACCTCCGCGGCATTCAGCACGCTTTACAGGCACACAGAGGCGGATGTGTAAGTCGTAGTGTTTGCGCAATCGTTTGATCCACTAACTGGTGCGAGCACTGGCAACGCACCCGTCGGCAGCCGCCAGGCCAGTGCTGGGTGAGGCGTAAGGTATGTGAAAAGAATGATGGCGCATCCCGGCCAAAGGCTAGGAACTCCATCTGCATGGCGGTTCAGCATGCCTGCTGCTGAATTTGTATCGTGCACAGGTACAAAGCCGACTCTCGTATTACTCACCGAGCATGTGTGTCGCCTGTGACGCACGGAACACGACCCCGCCCCTAGAAAATCAGAGGCCGAGTCTTCGATTGCTCAGGATAGGGTCTAGTCCACTGAAAATAAGGATCAAAGTGACCGAGCTGGGGAACCCGCCAAGCAATTCCGGCCATCTTGCCAGAAGTGGCATTCGGCTTTTATGGCAGGAAAGCACTTAGTAATTCCACTGGTAGGTGCCTGGGCACGGGACTACAAAGTCCGTTCAAACAATGGGGTCATACAACACCGGTCTGGGTGTGAGGACTCGAGTATCGCGGCGGTACAACATATCGCGGTGCAATGTTGTCTTTCTTCTGCATTCCGAGGAAAGTGATATTTGTTTGTGTTTCCAGAATAGTTCCGATATTTGTTTGTCTTTGTCCTCTGGTTAGCTCCACTTGCATGTGTCATCTGGGCAGTGATTTTATTTGCGTCCTCGAGAACATGACATGGTTATTTGTGCTTTCTGGTTAGCGGTGGTCGTCTGTGTTTTCTGGATGGTGATGGTTGTCTGGATGGTTGTTTGTCTGTGTCGTCTCGATAGGATAGGTCCACTATCGTTCTATGGATAGTGGTGGTTATCTATGTTTTCTTCATAGCGGTGGTCGGCTGTGTTCTCTGGATGGTGATGGCTGTCGGGGTCGGATACACGGGGCACTGGGGGCGTGGGCTCCCTATCCCCACCCACCATCGAAAGTGGCGTTCCTCCGACCTAAAAAATGTGCCTCTCCAGGAAGGCTCACGTGGCCCTCGATTTTTAAAGCCAGAGCGCCCCTTGGAAGAAAAAGCCGCCCCCTTCAGTCTGCTCGAGTGCACCATTCCCTTTACATTTTTCAGCCAGAGGCGCCTCTCTAGGTACTTTCGCAGTGACGCCCCTCCGAAGAAATGGCGCCCCTACAGCCAAGTGCCCCCCCCCCCCTCCATAGCAATTCCTGGATCCGCCCTGATGGCTGTCTGTATTTTCTGAACATTAGGGATTGCCTGCGTTCTCTGAATAGCGGTGGTTGTCTGTGCTCTCTTGCATAGTGATGTTTGTGTTCCTTGGACAGCAGGTGTTGCCTGTGTTCTCTGGATAGTTGTGGTTGTCTGTGTTCTCTGGGTATTAATATAAATATCGTCATGACATAAGAGCTACCGATGCGTTTAAAAATGTCTGCAATTCAAGAACCAGCAACCCTGGCACTCATCCACTATGAGGCGCCATGAGGAACGCTGGACGAGAGCGGGCAATAGGCGGGTTAAAGAGCTCCAGTACGCCGGAGACGCAAGATCGGGAAGCATAAAAATGGCGTAAAATAAAACAAATAAATTGCAAGTCTTTCAGCGAGAAGCAACCCTCTGCGATAAATCGGTTTCTGTTTGGAGAGACCCGAGTGCATCACTTTCCCTCGAATTTGTTCGGATCAGTCGTGGCCTTCAGGGGAAGTGGTGCCCCCTGGGCGAGTATCACCCTCTCTCGATGAAATGTCTAGATTGGCCAGGGTAATGCATTACCCATTCTAGGCTATCGAAGTGACTGACTTAGACAAGTGAAGTCAACACCGATATTGGATCTCGGAACGTTCCGATTTACTCTATTCCGGATAACCGTCTCTTATCACATGAAAAGTAATGCATTCTTGCAGCCATACCATCTTCAAGCTGCTTACCCAGTGCCTTTAGGACTAACCATTCTCGCCCATCCGTCTGTTCACTTGACATAGCATCGCTTCGATACTTCTAACTTGCCTTCTTTCTTCTCCGCTTACGTGAAGTCATCTGCCTTAGATGACCACCGTTTCACGCACAGCATCCTTCAGTCTGCCCTCGTGATCAAGATCTTATAGATACCAAACGTTCTCTTCTCTCTCGCACATGTTTTGTATGCTCCAGAAAACCTTGTCAAATTTGTACACACACATACTCACACACCACAATTCCGAACTATATTAAGCAGTCCCAACAAACAAAATCAGACAATCTTCATTGTGGCCAACCTGTCAACAAGAGAAGCGTTCCTAGACTTATACACTTTACACAAGCTTTTATTCCTTTCACGTGTCGATTATTTGGTCCCTCAAAGCACCATACGAAATCCATGACAACTGAGCATCGGCACTGGACGGATGGACAAAACCTCATTCGAAATGTTGCCTTGTGAACCATTTGTGGTGTCGGAGTGTCGCCTTTGGCGGCGAGCGCATTATTTCCTCGACTTTGCTAAGAGGCGTTCTAAGTTAAGCTGCAAACTTGCGCCGATCCAGCATTGCTGTTCTTTGCATTTTTTCCGCTACCTGTGACCACCGTGTATGCATGCACACTTCTTGACCGGATCTCGACCGTTATTGGACTATTTGCTTGCATACATTTACAGCTAGCCTCAGTTCAAGCGGCGTCCTCGGTGCCAGTATAACGGTATCCATGTCTTTTACAGCTAGACCACACCCCGTTGAGATTTACATATTCACAGGCCTGCATTAAGGTCATTGCTCGTCGTGCCGTCCTGACTAATTTATGTATCTGCTGCCTTGCCGTGTGTACAGTTGCCAACCTAATCGGATTTGTTTACGCTTGCGTAGCGTGCCACGGCTGCCGGGTGAAGGAGCGCCCAGATTCGATCAGGACACGCCACATCTTCCCTCAGGTGCACCGCCACCCAACAGAGGGCAACGGTGACGTGCATCATGCCATGGTTTCTTAGCCGTCGGTGCGAAAGTGGAACGCTAAATTAAGTGCGAATTTAGCATTGCAAAAGGCATCGATCCAGGTAACTGACGTGAAGAATGGATCCATTTTAAGCCGATCATGGAATACGAAGAAGCATACAGACCCAGGACAAACTGTGGCCAGAGAAGCATGTTCGCCCTCTCGGTTTTCCTTCTTTGTTTAGCCTTCAGATCATTCAATTCAGCATTTTAGGCATATTGTGGCATATATTGGTTTCATGGCACGCTATATTATGTTTGCTATATATACAGCAGGGGTGTGTGTAGCTTTGCATGCTTTTTGGAGGGCTCTTGCCCCCAGTGTTGGCTTCCCCATGATTTCAATTTGGGACCCTGAATGGTATGCTCCCCCAATCCATTTGGGCCCGCTCAATGCCTTCATGTATTGTGCCCTCCCAATAATTTTCAGAAACCTACACCTATGCTATGCAGTCAACTAAGGTGATGCTTTTCAATGCCTTTGTACGGTGTAAGCAAGCACAATGCCGGCGATATGGTACATGTCTAGGCTTCTCATACGCTACACACATTTCCATGAACAAATTTGACACGTCACTGCCTCATGCAAAGAATCTTATTTAACGGATATAATTCACACTCTTTTCATATGTAAATAATTTGGTTGGCAAAGTGGTTAAAACGCAAGTTATGCTCTGATCATGGATGTTGTTTTTAATACTTTTGCGGGGGCAAGTGCCCCCACAATGTTGCCTACCCCCAAAAAATTCAAATTCAATGTGGGACCCTATGGAGTGTGCGCCTCCAAATCCCTTTCGGCCCGCCCATTGCCTTCATGCATTGTGCCCCCCCCAACAAAAAAAAACAGAAACCAACGCCCCTGGTTCTGATCCATTGTGCTATAATATCGATCGTCAAATGGTGTCCTGATCGAGCTCCAAATGTCTCATTTGGGAAGCACGGTCAGTTAGTGCAAGTTGGCCTTACGTTGCGTGAGACCAAGCTTACGTGAGCCACATCACCCAGACATGGCACATATGTGATGTTATCAACTATTTGCATCTAGCATAAAGTAATCATCTGGTCATCTCATTTGTGTCCATAGGCTTGAAAACTTAGTTTTATGAACGCTTTGCTGATTGAAATAGCTGTCTAGACAGACACGCAAGATCAGTGGCGTGGCCAGAATTTTCCTTAGGGCGCCGACCCCCCCCCCCCCACACCCACAAAAAAGCAACGAATAGAGAAAGGTGTCGGCGTGCGAAGCGCGCCGAAACTGTATGGTTTTGCGTGGTGAACATATCAAGATTTATCGTTTCATCTAGTGTATTATTGGTTGCTAAGGGGCGCCCCCTGGCTGCACCTCTGCGCGAGTCTCCGTTTTATTTACATGAAACATTCAATGTTGCCCTGATGTTTAGCCACGGTAGGTACAACTTAAGGTCATTTGATCCCAAGTCTACTAGAAGAAACAAGGTCGAGTGGTCGTGTTACCTTGACGTCATTTGATCATCTCATACTTTCTTAGTAGCTCCTACTGCTGTATATCTGGCAACAGCTATAAGACACAATCCTTTCTTACTCACTATTTTTAAGGTAAAAAAATTACTTGGAAGGGTCAACGAAACCTCTAAGATGTGCATGTGTTTGTTGCAAAATGCTATAGTCAAAATGATGAAGCTTATTTTTCAATGAAAACTTGTGCCTTCTTTTGCTTGTTTGTTTATCATGCTATCTCGGAGCATTGTTGTATCCAATCTTGTACACTATGCAACTGAACGTGCCGCCCCGGTAGCTCAGTGCCTGCCTGGTAGCTCAGCTGTTTAGAGCGCTGGCCTGCACTGGTCTCCCCTGTCCTGGCAGGCAAGGCAGGGTTCGAGTCGCGTCACGCGCTCGTATGTAGCCCCCGGCTGGGAGGCCAATTGGCAACTGGCCCGATAAAGCCCGAGACGAGCTACCGGGACGGCCGTGTCGGCGCGTTGACGTCACGTTAAGCTCTCGATCAAAATCCTGCCGTTGAACTGGAATTCATTGATCGGGTGGTTGGGCTGAAGTTCACTCAACAAGCTCTGTTTAGGAATAGGATCCTGGCTCATAAAGCCATCCCAAAAAGAATTCGGACCAAATGTCTTTTTTTTTTAAACTAGAGAACATTAAAAAGTGCCACAAATGAATATTGTTGTATTGGCAAGGCAACAACAAATACGGTCCGATGTTTTGCTTTCAGGTTGGATTAAAGTAGAATTAGAGCATTTCTGAGCTATCAAAATGGTTTGTTGTCGAATTCCTAAATACGATTATGGTACAGACACACGAACAGCTAGTCCTCCGGATGTGATACTCCACTCCTCGATACCAAGAAATGAAGATATGGGAAAGAAGTGCATACCAACCTCCAAGCGAGAGGATCATGTGAGTTTAAAATTTCAGCAGTGTGCTCGGTTCACTTTGGACCTGATTCCTGTGAGATAGAGATAGATGAAATTTAAGTTGCTGAATTCGGGTGAAGATCCCACGAAGAACCCAAGCAGGAGATTGAAGCGGGGTACGGTTCCCATGTTTTGGATACCGGAGCGTGTACATGTTCGGCAGTAGTAACAGGACGTACATGCATAGGTAGGTTTATACCTGCTTATGCACCTTGGCATTTTCTACAGTTCTGGATAGTTGTGTTTATTAACTGGCAATGCAACTCATGATTTCCAAGAAATGCTATACCTTGGATTGTATGTTTAAAGGAAGCGCCAGTGTCATCCCTGGCGACATCGCTGGTGCTTAGTGGCATCGCTGATGATGTCATTTTCTTGGTTGCCTGACTAGGCACAACTGCGGGGGCTGTCTGATCCTCGTCCAGCGCCTCAAATGGCGTCTTATGCTGATGATAGAATCTTTGCATATGCTCTTCACATGCAATGCATCTATACCAAGATAAGGTTGCATAAGGCAACATTTGTGGACCACACAGCGGCAATAACGTACTTGGACCCGTGGACTGATCGAGTTCCATTTGATGTTGATAATTTGTTATCTTCCCTTATATACCGCTTTTTTCTGCTTTGCCTAGGTAGTGAATTACATGTGCAGCTTCACCAGCATAATATGTAGGCGTTTCTAATACTCGGTTCACGCCAATATTCCATACATTATTAAGCAATTAGATCAAAGATAGGAATATATATGTACGTATGTAAGTGTCGCATATCATCGTGTTGAATGTCAGGACCATTCCCTTCCCAAATTCTCCGCAATCTCTCCCTCCAGGACTTCGCTGACAGTTCGGATACGGATGCCCTCTTCCACGCAGAGACTTCCGACCTACGCACCACTATGCAGAGCAGGTCTTGGTAGCAGGTCTTGGTCTTGGTAAGGTCACTACTATGCAGAGCAGGTCTTCTAATGCTGATGCCAAACCGGCTATTGAAATCGGCAGCGGTGCGCGATGTACCGCCGCCTGTCGCCTCTGTTACCTGGCATTTAGCTTAATTTTCTTGATACAAAGTCTACCAACACCAGTGTTCATAGTGTGCCACCATGAGCCATTTTGATTTACACTTACGTGCACCGGTCTTTCCCTTGGTAGTTACGGTTATTTATGGCAACGGTATATGAGCCCCTGGAAGCGACAAATCTTGCACAGCCGAAGACATCATTAGCACAATGCAAATGTGGCGCAGCCGCGACAATAAATGATGAAAAAGTGTGACGAACACGAAAAAATGCATGGCATCAGCATATACGTGACTCAGCATATACGTGACTCAGCAGATACATGGATCAACAGATACGTGACTCAGCAGATACGTGACTCAGCATATACGGCAGACATGACGCCGGCGAAGCTTCACATGGGCCTGCCGACCACACCCACTCATGGGGCTGCCGACCACACCCACTGATGGGGCTGCCGACCACACCCACTCATGGGTCTGCCGACCACACCCACTCATGGGGCTGCCGACCACACCCACTGATGGGTCTGCCGACCACACCCACTCATGGGTCTGCCGACCACACCCACTCATGCACTCATGGGGCTGCCGACCACACCCACTCATGGGCTGCCGACCACACCCACTCATGGGGCTGCCGACTGCGCATCTCATGGATCTGGCAGCCGTCTGTCATGGGGCTGCCGACTGCGATCTCATGGATCTGGCAGCCGCCACTCATGGGTCTTCTGTGGGGCTGCCTGCCGCGCCCCTCACAGGGCTGCTGACCGTCTCTCACGGGGCTGCCCATCGCACCACTCATGGGGCTGTTAGCCGTCTCCCATGGGTCTACCAGCCGCACCACTATGAGTGACAGTTGGAGTGGTGGTTGAAGTGGCGATTGGAGTGGCGGTTGGAGTTGCGCTGTTTGCGGCGCTGTGACCGCTACAGCGTACAGGATTGTCAAATCTGACATCACCGCGAACTAGCGTTCGCCACAGGGCCCGTCTTATGCACCCCCCCTAGCGAAATGGAGGAAGACACCACAAAGTAAAAATGGCTTGTCTATGAGCGGTTGATGATTGCTTCTATCAGTGAGCAGTGGGCGGCTGTTTTTCTGTATACAGCTAACACTCTTTTTGCCTATTGGCAGCAGACACTCGCTTCTCTCTATGGGCAGCTCCCGTCCGTCTCTGTCTATTGGCAGCAGACACCCGCTTCTGTCTATGGGCAGCTCTCGGCCGCCTCTGTTCACGGGCAGCAGATACCCGCTTCTGCCCATGAGCAGCCACAGGCCGCCTTTGCCTACGGGACGCTGACAGGCGCCTCTGTTGCAGCGGTACGTGACTGTTGGTCGGCTGCAGCAAGTGCTGACGCAGCAGCAGCATGCGTCGACGCAACAGCAGCAGCAGGGGCAGCAGCAGCAGCAGCAGCAGCAGCAGCAGCAGCAGCAGCAGCAGCAGCAGCAGCAGCAGCAGCAGCAGCAGCAGCAGCAGCAACAGCAGCAGCAACAACAACAGGGCCAGCTGCACTCTGGTGAGTGAGCTAACGGAACTGCTGGCATAGTAACCGATAAGTGTTTGCAGCCCTGTGCCATGTTATCGATGCGAAAGCAGCTTAGCTTATTAAGTTATAGCTGTTCCGGGTCTATCCAATAGTTCATTCTCAATGACAGCCGACAAATCTTGGGATAGCATTTGTGGCCATGATGAAACTAGCAATGAGCTGGGTTGAGGGAGGGGAATCCACGAGGTGCAACTCATCAGGCTTGTCAGGACCTACGCAATGGTCGATTTGGCTGGATTGCTTCGATTGGCTTCATTCCGGCCAGCACCTTGGCCGACCTGGCCTGACCACACGACCTTCTGGTACCGACCTGAGGCAACACTCAGTACACGCCTCTCGCCATCCTGCCCACTGGAGACACGCGGCCAGCGTTGCCGGCTGGTGCGGCCAGGCTGGGGCGGGGCATGTCTCGACCTGAAGCGACACCCTGCGCACGCCTCTGGTGGTGATCCTGTCCACCGGAGACACACGGCCAGGCTGGGGCGGGGCATGTCTTGACCTGAAGCGACACCCTGCACACGCCTCTGGTGGTGATCCTGTCCACCGGAGACACACGGCCAGGCTGGGGCGGGGCATGTCTCGACCTGAAGCGACACCCTGCACACGCCTCTGGTGGTGATCCTGTCCACCGGAGACACACGGCCAGGCTGGGGCGGGGCATGTCTCGACCTGAAGCGACACCCTGCAAACACCTCTGGTGGTGATCCTGTCCACCGGAGACGCACGGCCAGGCTGGGGCGGGGCATGTCTCGACCTGAAGCGACACCCTGCACACGCCTCTGGTGGTGATCCTGTCCACCGGAGACACACGGCCAGGCTGGGGAGGGGCATGTCTCGCTGATGGAGCACCACGGGGACCGCAGACGCTGACGCTGCTGAACCGCTCTGATCGCCGCTCGCTATGGAGGTGTTCCCATGGTGTTCTCTAAAGTCGTCACTTGGTATGTGACCTATTAACACATGCTGTGACAGTTCCGAAGCTTGTGTTCTATAAATAAGCAGAAGAGGAAATGTTCGAGCATCACATGAGCTAAGAGCGATGCTTTGTCGGGACATACGTTTTTAAAGGTTTCTTGCAATCAGAAATGACAAAGTTGAGTTGTTCAGAATGAAGTTGCGGTCATAAGACAAGATGAATATTGGCCGCTGATGCTCATGTAATACAGAGTATATATTTTGTTTTGTAGGTTGCGGCTGCATACCATGCAAAATAAAACCGTGAAAGAAGATACAAGAGTACAAATATTTATCCGAAGCAAGACATTGAAAAGTGGTCACTTGATGCTGCTACCTGCTGATCACCGTTGTTCTGAGAAGGAATATCCTCTCCAATTACTGTGTTCTGTAGTAGACGATCTAGAGTTGAATGGTTATTCTCATGTCCTCGTAAGTTAAAGAGAACACACATAGGCAGCCACTTTAGGTGTGTGATCTGTTTATATGCGAATGGTTGGCGAGGACGACCGAGACAAGAAGTTGTTCTGTGTGCATGGAGTCGGTCACAAGGGGATGCAGGTAACGCAAGTCTCCAATATGTTAACATTTAAACTGGATGTTCAAGGGTCATAATGGACAACAACAAACAAAAAAACGCGAATTCCCTTGACCGTTTGAAGTGGCGGAGCCTCTATGTAGGTGCCGCGAGTCACGTAGCTCTCCGTGTCTCCACTACATCTAGTAGTGGTAGGATAGATTATCACAGCTGGCATATTTTCAAAAGCGTTTTCGGGGCGTTCCGTGGCCATAGAAAACCGCGCCTGTCCATTACGGGATGATGTGCTCAAATAAATGCACGGAAATCAAATAGAAGAACGCTAGCTTGCTGGGAAATTACTTGTTATCGCTTAAGCCGATTTCCCTTTAAATGCATAGTTAATGCGAAGTACCGCTCATTTCAATCCAACTTCGACTGTGCCTCGTCTGATGATAAACGATTTTTCTGTGGCGTTCCAAAGGATGCAATTAAGAGCGAAGCGATAACTCCTAAAGTTTGCTCGCCAGCGTTGGTGCGAGTACTGACCGGACCTGCGTCGGATCTGCTGATGTAGACGTCACCCAGTCCGTGTCGGATCTGCTGATGTCAGACCTGACTCAGTCCACGTCAGATCTGCTGATGTCAGACCTGACCCAGTCTGCATCGGATCTGCTAATGTCAAACCGGACCGGACCTGTGTCGGATCTTACCCAGCCTACGTCGGACCCGCTGATGCCAGATCTCATCCAGTCTGCGTCAGACTCGCGAGCAACCTGACCCGATCCGTGTCGAACCCGACCCAGTCTTTTTCGGACCTGCTGATGTCAGACCTGACCCGATCTGCGGCGGATCTGACCCAGCCTATGGCGGACCTGCTGATGCCAGCTCGCATCCAGTCTGCGCCGGACTTGCTGCCATATCTGATCCGATCTGTGTCGAGCCTGCTGGCAGACCTGACTCGATCTGTGTGGGACCTGCTGATGTCAGATCTGACCCAGTCTTTGTTAGATCTGCTGATGTCAGACCTAGCCCGATCAGTGTCGGACCTGCTGGTGTCAGACCTGACCCAGCCTGTGCCGAACCTGCTGGTGCTGGAGCACCACGGGATAAAATCATGGTAGTTTTGTGTCACATCGATACCGGCGACCTATGGTACAGTGCAGACGGTGCAGATAACTGGTACAGTGGCGACCTATGATACAGTGCAGACGGTGCAGATAACTGGTGGCGACCTTTGGCATGGTGCAGATGGTGCAGATAGCTGATACAGTGGCGACCTATGATACAGTGCAGACGGTGCAGATAACTGGTGGCGACCTATGATATGGTGCAGATGGTGCAGATAACTGGCGGCGACCTATCGTACAGTGCAGACGGTGCCGATAACTGGCGGCGACCTATCGTACAGTGCAGACGGTGCCGATAACTGGCGGCGACCTATCGTACAGTGCAGACGGTGCCGATAACTGGCGGCGACCTATGGTACAGTGCAGACGGTGCAGATAGCTGACGGCGACCTATCGTACAGTGCAGACGGTGCCGATAACCGGCGGCGACATATGGTACAGTTCAGACGGTGCAGATAGCTGGTACAGTGGAAACCTATGGTACAGTTCAGACGGTGCAGATAGCTGGTACAGTGGCAACCTATGGTACAGTTCAGACGGTGCAGATAGCTGGTACAGTGGCAACCTATGGTACAGTTCAGACGGTGCAGATAGCTGGTACAGTGGCAACCTATGGTACAGTTCAGACGGTGCAGATAGCTGGTACAATGGCGACCTATGGTACAGTTCAGACGGTGCAGATAGCTGGCACATCGTGATCTCTAGTCTCCTGGGTCATCGCTCGCCAACGGCACGCCATATCGCGCAGGCCCATCGACACGGTCTGTATCGCCCATCGACACGCTCTGCAATGCCATCTGTCGTCCAGGTTGGTGGTTCCGGTTTACGAAAAATATCGCAACAATAGCATGTTCATCACCCTATAGTATATGGGATATGTTGAAACATTGGTTAGTTATAAAAGGTGCACCAGGTATATCGATACATAGGTTGCTGCTTCCATTTTGCCAAAGAGCTCACATGACCGAAACTAGTGGCATACTGGGGTTTGATGATCTTGTAAAGGGGTCCATGAGTGCTTGTAAAACAACAGCAAAACGTTCATCGCGGCATTCTTGCTGGGATATGGCCATGAGGCTGCCAAGCACAACATAGCAGATCCCTGCGCGCTTATTGGTTCAGTAGTGTTCTCGACATGAAGTCTGGTCATAAGTTATGGTTGCTCGAGAGCCCAAAGTCTCCATCAATCACACACAAGTGTTCGCGATTAAACGCTACAATCGCAGACTAATGGCTTTCAGTCTGGGTGAAGCAGCCTTGGAATAAAAAAAAACATGCTGGTGCATCCCCGCTTCTCCTTCGCAGCATTCATGCACGCAGTCTGGCCCATTGTTCAGTATCCAACATACTATTCACCTTGCACCCCTGACACTGTACCTATTCCTGTCACGAGTATTGCACCACAGTGCGGCTCCAAGCACGACCTGATTCATCGCCAGTGATTCAATTGTCCATGCCTCCCCGCCACCACTCTGGAGTCAGATGGCACAATTGTCCATGTCGGCCCCCGCCCCCTCCCCTATCACCGCGTGTGAGTCTGATGACACAATGGTCCATCCCCCACCACCACCACAACACCACCGCCTCATCCCCGGCTTGGCACGCACACCTCCTCATCTCCGGCGCAACACGTTCACCACCACGCGGGAGTCCGATGGCACAACAGTCGCTGGGATCCGATCGTTGTCGCGCGCGGCTGGCGACACGCCGTGGCGTCTTGCTCGGCCGTCCGACGCCTCTTCACAACGTCGACGACAGGCAGCGGCAATAAGGCCGGCGACCGGACCACCTCACTCGCCGCCTGTCCGCCGCTGTGAGCTTGTTGTGAGGTCGTCGCGGGCGTGTTGTGGCACATGCCGGCCGGCCGGCGGGTCCGCGATAATTGGCCCTCTCGCCGTCTGACGTGAGCGCACTCGGGGGAGCATCGGCGCCGCCCGCCCAACAGGCCCCACCAGAGCCGGCTTCATAAGCACGCCAGCTAACGGCCCAGCCAGCTGTCAACACCCTCGTAATGACGAGGCGGCTGTGGCGCGGCTCGATCCCGGCGCCGGCACCTCGCGTCGACTCCGACTCAATAGATGCAACTCCTCATCCTCGGCTCGGTCCGTACACATCCCCCTCATCCCGGCTTGGCATGTATACCTCTTCCTCATTCCCGGCTTGGTACGATTGCATTCTTCTCATCCACGGCTCGGTACATGCACCACCTCCTCATCCCCGGCTCGGTACGTACACCACCTCCTCATCCCCCGCTCGGTACGTACACCGCCTGCTCATCCCCCGCTCGGTACGTACACCGCCTCCTCATCCCCGACTCGGTACGTACACCACCTCCTCATCCCCGGCTCGGTACGTACACCACCTCCTCATACACGGCTCGGTACGTACACCACCTCCTCATCCCCGGCTCGGTACGTACACCACCTCCCCATCCACGGCTCGGTACGTACACCGCCTCCTCATCCCCGGCTCGGTACGTACAGCTTCTCATCCCCCGCTCGGTACGTACACCGCCTCCTCATCCCCAGCTCGGTACGTACAGCTTCTCACCCCCCGCTCGGTACGCACACCCTCTCATCCCCGGCTCGGTACATACACCTTCTCCTCATCCCGGCTCAGTACGCACACCTCCTCATCCCCGACTCGGTATGTACACTTCGTCCTCATCCCCGGCTCGGTACATACACCTCCTCCTCATCCACGGCTAGGTACGTACACCTCATCATCCCCGGCTTGGCACGCACACCTCCTGATCCCCGGCTCGGTATGTACACCGTCATCCCCGGCTTGGTACATACACCACCACCTCATCCCCGACTTGGGACGTACACCTTCTCCTCATCCTCGGCTCGGTACACACACGTCCTCATTCCCGGCTCGGTACATGCACCTCCTCATCCCCGGCTCGGCATATACACCACCTTCTCACCCCGGCTTGGTATATACACCCCTCCTCATCCCCGGCTCGGTGCGCACACCTCCTCATCCTCGGCTCGGTGCATACACCACCTCCTCATCCCCGGCTCGGTACGTACACCACCTCCTCATCCCCGGCTCGGTGCATACACCTCCGAACTGTGTGGTCGTCCGCATGCAGCTATCTGTGTGAGAACAGCCAGCTCACCACACTGAATGTGATATATCCGGTAGTTTAGACTGAAAGTGGCACATGACTGACGTATAAATATGTGGCTTATAATGGTTGATTTAGGCGATACAGTGATCATGAGGGTGAACGCTCTCAACTGTGTACTGTTTCCTCACTGAATTAACAAGTGGTACGGTTGCAGTTCAGATGGCCTGCTTAGTAAATTGCGAGAAAAAAAAACACCCACGTTCATCTCTTCTGTAAAGTAATTAAGAGCAAGTCACTGGAACTATAGCTTGTGAAATATAACTTTAAGGGGCTTTACCGATTTCTTCCCATGGTGGTATTTGGTGCAGACGTGTTGTTAAGTTCAGGAGGCTGAGCTTAAAATAAATGATTGTGAAGTTGCAGCAATGCCAGAGTTGATTAATTCAAAACGCATTGGAGAGGCTCGACCATCGGTTCCAATGGCTAAATCTGTCGGTATTGAAAAGGCGATCCTAAGATTGAAGTAACTACAGCCCCGGAAAGAAAAAGGAACGTTTGCCTACTGTTTTCTTGACATTAATTTTGCCGATAGACTTTGCGCCATTAATTGCCGTCGGAGGCGCTGGCAGTCAGCTGTCGGCGGTCCGCCCACCTCGGTGTGTCGTTAGCTGGCAGCAATTGATGTTCGGGGTGCCGGTTGCGAGAAGTTTGGAACTGGGTCGGCTGAATTTGAATGTGCCGAACTGAAGAATGACATGTGGAACCAGTCAGACTAGAATACAAAACGAATGAGATCGATGGATTTAGAATGGAGGGGAAATAATGGCGCAAACTTGACGCGAATAAACTGCCGGGTATTTTGCAGTTGCGGTGCCACCAGCGTGCCCGATGTGAGGTGAATTTTCACAGCAGCAGCGACACCCGTGGCCGAACAGCGTCGTTCACTTGACGGCTGCTGCCGACGCGAAACGGCTGTAATGCACCGGGGCACCTGTGCGACGCTCCAGCGGCGAATCTGGCGCGTCGTGATCGACGCTGATCGTCTGGCTGGCCGACGTGCACTGGGAGCGGCGCTATCGTAATTATGCAAACGGCCGTTTGGTGGAAATGTGGCGTCTGTAGCGGCGCGAAGACGGCCGGGTCGATCGACGCGCCAAAGTTGTCGACGGCGCCACAGTTGCCGACCGTGCCGGATTCGCGACACAAGCAGACCACGCGCACCGGAAAATCTGGGCCGCCGGCAATTGCGGAGTAGCTGCAAATGAAATCACGCAGAATTGGCCGGAACGAAGTCGAATTTCAGATCATGGTATCACACCGAAGAGCTGAGCAAATTGACGCTGGCATGGCCGCATATGGTATCAATGCGGAAGTAGAATGGTACGGAAGTTGGTGAAACATGTGTCTCATTCGACGAAGAAAACCCTTGGGTTCTGTTACAACGCATGGAACTCATAGGTCATATGGAGCCGCCAACCTCTCACTCCGGTTGGTCGTGGGTGGATTAAGAAGTCCCGCTGGTTGAGTAATTCGAACTCATGATCTTGCGATCAAGAGTTCAACGCTGCACCGATTGAGCTACCTATACCGTATAAATTGAGTACAAAAAGAAGCATGCGAATAACGTAGCATAAACCAAAGTGACCAAAAAAAGCAAGATGCAGTCCGAAAAATAATATGCTATGTCCGAAAAAGAAATCAACACAAGTTGGACTAAGGAGGTAGGAAGAACTTTCTGTAACCGCATTTACGGTGTGCACCTGTTCTTTTCATGTCGATGTTTACATATTAAATCCTGCTTTACAAGACCATGAAGCAAGAACGCGATGTGCAGAAGGGCACGTGATTGTCTAAGACAGAAAACTAAGCACAGAAGCAATATCAGTATACCATTATACTACACTATATCCGTGCTATATATGTGTGCACTCTGCCGAATACCGGCTTGGAGTAAGCAGAGTGGCCGGTAAGACTGTCGTTTTCGTCTTTAAAATATGGAGCGAAAATGCGAAATCGAAAGACGATGAATAACAGAATATTAATTGAATATTAACAGAGCAAAAGAGCAAGGTTACCGGTTACTGGGCCGAAGCAGAGTATCATCACGCACCGCGCCGTCTCCAGTGCCAACTACCGCGCCACTACGAGCTGTAACGTGACATGACGTGGCACGCGGTCTCCAGTGTATGTTGTCTCGCCGTTACGAGCTGTGACGTGATGTGGCGTGATGACGCTGCGTGCAGCCAAGCTGTGCGTCCTGTCGTGATCGGAACGATGTGTCCGGTGTGCCAGTGTGCCACTGTGCGATACAACGCCAGTCTGCCCCGTGTGCTGGTCTGGGCTTCTCCGGCTCCGAACTCTGCATGCCCGCGTATCCGGGCGGCTCCCCTGAGCCATCACGGCTACCTGAGCGCCTCCCTGGACCCCACACGGCTACTCGTGCGGCTGCCCTGGACCCCCACACGGCTATCCGGGCGGCTCCCCTGGACCCCGCACTGCCCGTGCGGCTCCCCGAACACCGCACGACTAACCGGGTGGCTCCCCTAGACCCCGCACTACTACTCGGGCGGTTCCCGAGACCTTCACGGCTACCCGGGCGGTTCCCCTGGACCCCACACACGTGCGGCTGCCGGTCAGCTGTGCTGAGTGTTGCGTGACGGCCGGCAGCAGTGTCGGAGACACGGACCGCCGACTTGTGTGACGGCGTGACGGCTGGGGTGGCGGGTGGTAGGTCACCAGCGGGACGGCTGTACCCATCTGGCGACAGTGACCCGCCGCCGCCGGTCCAATTTTCCGGCCAGCGCAGACAGGTCGGCCGGGCTCCACGTCTGCAATATCGCTCCGGTCGGCGGCCGCCGACGCAGCCGCTGCCGATGCTCGTCAGCTGGGATTACCGCGTCGGCGGCAATCATACAGCGCCCTGCTGCCCTGCTGCGTGATGCCATACGGCGCTGTACTGCTGCCGCGACCTCTCAGCCGTCTTCGTCTGCTTAGTGACGTCATTTGACGCGCCGCCCCGTCTCTCTGTCTCTCTCTCTCTCTCTCTCTCTCTCTCTCTCTCTCTCTCTCTCTCTCTCTCTCTCTCTCTCTCTCTCTCTCTCTCTCTCTCTCTCTCTCTCTCCCTCCCTTTCTCTCCCCTCCCCCTCCTCCCTCTCTCTCTCTCTCGCTGCGATTCGCTCTGCGGGCGATCGTCGTTGGCCGCGTCGGCGCGTCGGGTTCGTCACATATTCTCTCAGCTGGCGTGTCATACTACATAATCTACCAGACTGGCGTATGACGTCACACACCGCCTCCGAGGTGGGTGACGCGGTGAATGCCACACCGACGCACAGATAGCTGTGTGCGCGTGTGCGAACATCCGTCGGTCCGGACGCGAACACGACGTGGTGCGGCGCGACAGTGGCGGCGCGACTGCGGCGGTACCGGCGCGGCCGGCGGCAGTGGCGGCGCGACTGCGGCGGTACCGGCGCGGCCGGCGGCGGTCGACGGTGCGGCGCGCTGCCAGGATCGATGCGACTCGTCCGACTGCTGTCCAGGCCAGATCGCCGGCCGTCGGCTCTTTACCGGGCCCTTGTGGGCACAAGTTGTCTTCTTTGTTGCCAGCGACTCGCCGGGGGAGATGCCTACTTGTGTTCCGATGGCCTGGGCGGAGCCGGCTGGACGGGGACGGCTGACGTCGGAAACACGGCGTACCCAGTTTCCCGCTGTCACGGTGGATGGAGATCGGCTCAGAATGGTTTTGGATTGGAAGCGGATGAGGTCCGAGCTACTTTGGAGCCGGAATGGAACAAGCGGCTGCGCTGCGCTGGCTCGATCGCAGAAATGAATTGTGTGGTGTGGTGTGCTGCCATCGACTCGGCCGCTGCAGGATGCAAGCAATAAGCAACCGCTGTAATATTCCGAGAGGATGAAGAAATATGCTGATATGAATGCCGTTGACGCAGAATTGACCAATAAAGCCGCATACCGTTATATCCTTCCTCCCTTGACTGGAACACGTTTAGTAGCTATCGAGTCATCTCACTGTAATGATCCAACTGTATCCGATGTCACGGTATCTGATGTCACGGTATCTGATGTCACGCTACCTGGTGTGACGGTATCTGATGTGACGGTATCTGATGTCACGATACGTGGTGTGACGGAATCTGATGTCAGCATTTCATGTCACGGCGTCTGCTCTACCAACTACATGGCTGCCAGTCAGACTTTAGAGGCTTCTAACACTGACCTTATGAATCCTCATTCAATTACGTGAATTACCTCACCGAACACCCTACAATTGCACAAAATCGGCCCCATTTCCACAAACGGCAAAAGCGCACATACGAGCATGTGACAGGGTAATGACTAACTTCCTGGGCTAGAGTGCAGCCTTGGGAATTTGCAATGGTTTGTAACTTGTCAAACCTAGCACCGCGATTTCATTTGTGGCCGCGCTTCTTTGGTTTATCGATTGAGCCCCCATCTGGCTTCCTTAACGTCTCCTTCGTCCCGATAGCTGTGGCCCCGGGTGGTCCCAACAGATGGGATCGGTATTATCTGGAACGTCGCACCTCGTAGTTGCCAGATATCTGGTCCCATCGTCGTCCGGAAGATCGCATTCGGCTGATGGTTTCCGGACGATGCGGCCCCCGCTGTCGAGGAAGCAGGCCATGGCAGCCGGGACCAAAAACCGCCAGAGGCTCCGCCCAATACCGGGCGGGCGACCGGGGGACCTCACCGCCGGTTACCGGGGTCATAGTAGCAAAGACACCATACACCGTCCGACACCGTGACGGGAGACCTCACCGCCGGCTACCGGGGTCATAGTGGCAAAGACACCATACACCGTCCGACACCGTGACGGGAGACCTCACCGCTGGCTACCGGGGTCATAGTGGCAAAGCAGTGATGGTGCCGAGACACCATACACCGTCCGACACCGTGACGGGGGACCTCACCGCCGGCTACCGGGGTCATAGTGGCAAAGCAGTGATGGTGCCGAGACACCATACACCGTCCGACACCGTGACGGGGGACCTCACCGCCGGCTACCGGGGTCATAGTGGCAAAGCAGTGATGGTGCCGAGACACCATACACCGTCCGACACCGTGACGGGGGACCTCACCGCTGACTACCGGGGTGGGTCACAGTGGCAAAGCAGTGATGCGTGCACAGGACGCCGCCGCCGCTGCCGCTGCCGCTGCCGCTGCCGCTGCCGCTGCCGCTGCCGCTGCCGCTGCCGCTGCCGCTGCCGCTGCCGCTGCCGCTGCCGCTGCCGCTGCCGCTGCCGCTGCCGCTGCCGCTGCCGCTGCCGCTGCCGCTGCCGCTGCCGCTGCCGCTGCCGCTGCCGCTGCCGCTGCCGCTGCCGCTGCCGCTGCCGCTGCCGCTGCCGCTGCCGCTGCCGCTGCCGCTGCCGCTGCCGCTGCCGCTGCCGCTGCCGCTGCCGCTGCCGCTGCCGCTGCCGCTGCCGCTGCCGCTGCCGCTGCCGCTGCCGCTGCCGCTGCCGCTGCCGCTGCCGCTGCCGCTGCCGCTGCCGCTGCCGCTGCCGCTGCCGCTGCCGCTGCCGCTGCCGCTGCCGCTGCCGCTGCCGCTGCCGCTGCCGCTGCCGCTGCCGCTGCCGCTGCCGCTGCCGCTGCCGCTGCCGCTGCCGCTGCCGCTGCCGCTGCCGCTGCCGCTGCCGCTGCCGCTGCCGCTGCCGCTGCCGCTGCCGCTGCCGCTGCCGCTGCCGCTGCCGCTGCCGCTGCCGCTGCCGCTGCCGCTGCCGCTGCCGCTGCCGCTGCCGCTGCCGCTGCCGCTGCCGCTGCCGCTGCCGCTGCCGCTGCCGCTGCCGCTGCCGCTGCCGCTGCCGCTGCCGCTGCCGCTGCCGCTGCCGCTGCCGCTGCCGCTGCCGCTGCCGCTGCCGCTGCCGCTGCCGCTGCCGCTGCCGCTGCCGCTGCCGCTGCCGCTGCCGCTGCCGCTGCCGCTGCCGCTGCCGCTGCCGCTGCCGCTGCTGCTGCTGCTGCTGCTGCTGCTGCTGCTGCTGCTGCTGCTGCTGCTGCTGCTGCTGCTGCTGCTGCTGCTGCTGCTGCTGCTGCTGCTGCTGCTGCTGCTGCTGCTGCTGCTGCTGCTGCTGCTGCTGGTGGTGGCGTTGCTGCTGCTGCTACTGCTGCTACTGCTACTGCTACTGCTACTGCTACTGCTACTGCTACTGCTACTGCTACTGCTACTGCTACTGCTACTGCTGCTGCTGTTGTTGTTGTTGTTGCTGCTGAAACCCTGTTCCGCTGGGGTGCTGACCACTAGTAATACCCGTACAATAGGACAGCATGGGCACTTCCAAACATTTACCACCGCTATCAGCGTCCCACAATAGCGGCATGCAGTTTGCATGTATCCACATGCTGTGACTATGTTCTCCATGATCCATGACACGTACAACGTACGGCCAGAGGCAGATTCAAGGGGCACATGCGGATGTGGTACCCTCCTCATGGAAAGGCGATACCAGGCCAAGAGGCTTTAGTGCACCTCCCTCTTTGACTTGTTCGGCTGAAGCCCCCCCCGAGAAGGAAAAGGCGATCTCCAGAAACATTCAAGTCCCCCTTCCTCTTCACTCGTAATTATCAAAATCAGTGGCAGCCCCTCCAGACGAATTGCCCCTCGATGCAATTCCTGGATCTGCCCCTACGAACGAATACGTACGGAAATGTGCATGGCCCCTAGGTAGGCACCATTTTGCTTGAATGTGTGCCAATTCGATGCTGATTTTGCTTAGGCTTCGCTTGGGTTGCGCTGGTAATTATCGCTTCCTACCCGCAGTTGCTAGTCTGGTCTGCACTTTAACACTGATTAAGTTGCATCCATGTGCTTGCGCAGTTATTCAGTCCTGCTAAAACGTAGACAGCCACAACATGGACTGCTTACTTATGGAATAGAATGTTGTAAGGCTGCACTTAAGATTACCGTAATATTTGGCTTTTTGCTCCTCTGAAGAGAACACGCTGCGCCGGCGTGGTTCTGGATATTAACGTGGGTGTTTTTATCGGCAACGAGCGTCGGAAGTCGATCGACGCCAAATGCGAGGTGGCACGCGGGGCGTCGGGGGGGGGGGGTGCCAGGTGACCGGTCCGCCCGGGCCCGATCGTATCACCGGGGTGGTGTGTTCTTACGTGACCGCCGCGCCACAACCATGGTCACATTCGTGGCCACAGGAGGAAAACCGGCGCAATCGCAAAATCGCCGCCATCGTGCCAGGCCGGGTGCATTGTTGCGCGGAGTCGAGTGTCCGTGCAGCACGACGGTTACGGTCTGTGCAGCAGGAAAGGCTGTCCGACTGTCGCGACATTCCTGTCCGGCCTGCCGGCCGGAATGCGGACCTGCCAGCGCGGCTGCCCCCTGAAACTAGACTGCGCCGCCGATACCCACTGACGGCCAGCTGTGCCGCCGCACACGTCTGCATCGGCCTCGGCGCACTTCCGATGACCGCCCGCGCTGTCCAGCAGCACTCCATGATCTGAGCTGCGCCGTCTCGGATGCCCGACGCACCTGACGACACGGCTGTGATGTCGGCGAGACTGCCGGCGGCCGCCGCCGGCGGCGTGCCCTCGTCATTTCACTTTCGACGGTATTCACGCCAACTGGAGTGTGACCTCACGGCACGGATGAGACGACATGGAAAGTGGAAACGCCCGGGGATGCGGCCTCGTGACGTCACCGGCAGCCGTCCGCCGGAGGTGGAGATCTTCCGGCGCGTTTTGGCCGTTGTTTGGGTGGCCGTGCGGCAACGCCTGGCCGCCGCCGGCTGCTCTGTCGGGCCGCGCTGGTGCACAGAGGTGCCGACCTGAGCACCTCCCCCCGCTACTCGGTAACACGACGGTCGGCCGGCTGGTTTGTCGTGCCGTGCTGGTACACAGAGGCTCGACCTGCCCACCGGCCCACCACTCGGTAACACGGCGATCGGCCGGCGCGTGCCGCATTCCGCGTGCTCCGTGCCGCGTGCCGCCCGTGGCCACTTTGTTCATCCGACCGCTCATCGTCGTCCCGTGTGCACGCGCCATGATGTAATGGGCGTCCGACCGGCAGATACTGTCGGCCGCGCTGGCCTTTTTGTGGCGCTGGGCAAACTCACTGACAGCTAAAACAAATAACCTGAATAGCACAATTACGGCCTTAAAACAACAATCAACGCTGGCGAATACGACGGTCACGGTGGCATCGGCAGCTAAGCCAGACTATCGGTTACGGGGGGTTGCATCTTCTAAAATTTGTGCACCGAAGAGAAGCATTTCTTGAAACAGGGTGCTGGGATTCGAACAGCCGGCCACAGGGAAGGGCGGTGGTTTCCTGATATGCATCCAATCTGCCCAGGACATTTCTCGTTGGTGCATTTTTCTGAACATGCTCCTGCTCTTGGTGGGGGGGGGTCGATCCTCTACAGTGTTGGGTTGATTCCAATGATCACCTTAATGCATGTTCTCACATGGGATCCAGCTGGCGAGCTCGTCGGGTGCATTTTGAAGCTCTAGTATTGTTGAACCGTCTCAATAACGTTTGTTTTAAAGCTGCACCCCGACCATGAACCACTGGACTGCACCCCGACCATGAACCACTGGACTGCACCCCGACCATGGACCACTGGACTTGCTCAGCTCCGGGAACAAAATAGCATTGTTCTCTCTGCGCTAGCTGGGAGTAGAAAAGCTGAGGGGAGAACTCTCTATAACAGTAACGTTAAAACGGTAACTAAGTGGGGAGTGTTGTCCTCTTTCACAAGAGGCACTATTCATGGGTACTGTGCAGCAGTGGCGAATTCAGGAGCGGAATGGGGAGGGGAGTGGCAACCAAGCCATGCCCCTCCCCAAGATGGCCTGATATGGAGCAAAATTCGTCTTTGTTCACAATTTGTAGGCGAAGAATACTAGAAACATTTTAGGTAGAGCATATCTCAAGGTCTAAAGTTCTTCACTATGCAAATCCGGTGAGTGCGTAAAAATGTCGGAGTTTTGTTTTGTATCCTGGCCCCGGCTCCAAGACGACTAAAAATCGCCCGGTTGAATTCGTCCGTGGTGCGCGGTGATAATTTATTGACAGTTCAATGGGAAATTCCTTACCAGTCGACACGGCGTGTTGGGAAGCCAAAGCCGTCACTGCGGCACGCGGTCCAGCTGCCAACTCCTTCACCTTTGCTAATGTTGCATCAGCCGTCCATCATAAGGTCAATTATCCATCACTTCAGCAAGCCAGCCATGGTACGCATTTGGCGAAGTAGCACAGTCAAGAGATGGTAAAATTTGATGTGCTTTAGAAGCACAAGCGAGCACATTTGTTTCTCCCTCGGCTGCCAACTGAAGATGGCCAGATGGGGGCCTGGTCCACACCGCCACCCCTACCCTCCATTATTTTTGACCAATTGCGGGAACTCCGGCCACCCTTCTGGTCCGGCGATACTGATAGGCTCAGGTGGCTGTCGCTAAATTTGTCATCTCCTGGGCTATAGCGCAGAAGAGGCGCGGCGGCGGTCAAATTATAATTCGATGTTCGATGCATGTACCAAAGGTCAGTGTCTCTGCATCCACTTTGTGGCGCACACTCGTGATTCCATTCGCAGCAGCTGAAGCAGATCCACCTCCGACGACGAAATGCTGTCCATCCAGCCTACGACAGTGACCGACCGCTGCTGTAGAGGAGGCCACTGAGCTCTCAGGTGTGCTGAGGTCACTGGCCGAGGCCAGTGACAGCAGCATGCCATCCACATCATGCATGACGATTGATCGGCACAGGAGCCTGCGTGCAATCGCACCGAGTTCAGTCGGCCACTTGGCGGCCATGTCATTGACCTCGCACGCGGTCACGTGCTGATGCAACCCACTCCCCCCGCCGATAGGTATCAGCGGCGGGCAGCACGGAGAATGGGACGCCTAATACGTCACCGGCGTGAGAGTCCGTTGCAGAGCGGGCCGCGGCTAAATCAGATGCGCATACGTGACACCCGCGACTGCTGCGTTTCAGGTCTGGCCGGCGGGACTCAGTACGGCCTGGCGCAGTACATGCCGTCCGGCCACGAGCACTACCTGCAGCAGCTGATGCCCGGTGAGTGGAGGGCAGCGGCGGCCGGCTCCATGTGGGTCAGGCGGCGCCTTTTTGTCGGGGTTCATCGCCCCGCGCTGATCGGGCCCGACCGCTCCCACCCGCCCACCGGCGCCGCCTTTTTGCGCGCGCCGCTTTCTGCGCCGGCCGCGCCGCTTTTTGTCGCGAATCACCGTTGCTCGGCTGGGTGGTGGGTGAGATGAGACGCGCACCTGCATCACCGGGTCAGCGGTGTCGCGCGGCGCGGGTCGGTCTGGCCCTCCCCGGCACGGCCGGGTGGTGTCCGGTCTGACCCTCCCCGGCACGGCCGGATGGTGTCCGGTCTGACCCTCGCCGGCACGGCCGGATGGCCGGCGGTGACGTACGGTGGGGACCGGTCTGGCCCTCCCCGGCACGACCGGATGGTGTCCGGTCTGGCCCTCCCCGGCACGACCGGATGGTGTCCGGTCTGACCCTCCCCGGCACGGCCGGATGGCCGGCGGTGACGTACGGTGGGGACCGGTCTGACTCTCGCCGGCACGGCCGGATGGTGTCCGGTCTGGCCCTCCCCGGCACGACCGGATGGCCGGCGGTGACGTACGGTGGGGATCGGTCTGGCCATCCCCGGCACGACCGGATGGCCGGCGGAGACGTACGGTGGGGACCGGTCTGACCCTCCCCGGCACGACCGGATGGTGTCCGGTCTGACCCTCCCCGGCACGACCGGATGGCCGGCGGTGACGTACGGTGGGGACCGGTCTGGCCCTCCCCGGCACGGCCGGATGGTGTCCGGTCTGACCCTCCCCGGCACGACCGGATGGCCGGCGGTGACGTACGGTGGGGACCGGTCTGGCCCTCCCCGGCACGGCCGGATGGTGTCCGGTCTGACCCTCCCCGGCACGGCCGGATGGCCGGCGGTGACGTACGGTGGGGACCGGTCTGGCCCTCCCCGGCACGGCCGGATGGTGTCCGGTCTGACCCTCCCCGCGACCCAGTGACGGTCTGACCCTCCCCGGCACGGCCGGATGGCCGGCGGTGACGTACGGTGGGGACCGGTCTGGCCCTCCCCGGCACGGCCGGATGGTGTCCGGTCTGGCCCTCCCCGGCACGACCGGATGGTGTCCGGTCTGACCCTCCCCGGCACGACCGGATGGTGTCCGGTCTGACCCTCCCCGGCACGGCCGGATGGCCGGCGGTGACGTACGGTGAGGACCGGTCTGACCCTCTGACCGGCCGGTACATCACCGCCTGACAGGCACTGTGACGCAGCGGTGTAGCGGTGTAGCGGTGCAGCGCCCCCGTCCAGCCTGTCCAGCGGTCAGACCGGCCGGGGCTGGGGTGTCACCTGCAGATCAGTATCTGTGGAGGTGAGCTGCTGACGAGCCACGGCCCGGCCAGCGTGACTGACGTGGTGTGGGCGCGGACGCTGGCGTCGGATGCTCGGCTCAGCTGGTCGTATCCGGACACGTCCGACCTCTTGCATCGTGCGGGCCTCACCTCTGCTAATGGGCACTGGGCGCAGCTCATCAAATCAAATCAACTTGTGCCTAATTGGCTGGCGGTTCTTCCCAATCGTCTTTTTTGCTGTGTTATGGAAATAGTGGAAGATGGGAACATCGATTAAGAGCACTTTTATGTTTTTTAGCACGTGTGTACATTTCAAGAATCGAGAAGGTTAAATGATAATATATGCATTACCATGCCGACGTCAGCAGTGCTGAACACTAAAAAGAAGGCGATTATCCAGTCGTACCGAGCTGACCAAATAATTGACAACATTTTGGCTATTTTATTGCATAGCGAAAATACCATAGAGGATGTATAGTTTTGAGTATGACATAGTTAATCAGCATACTGGACACCATATACCTGATCAATTACCCATGCATTTTTCCTCCATCTCTCAGTAACCTTCTACACAGGCACTGCTCACCATTCCTGAACCCCCTAAGTGGCAGTGTTGATCTCCCATTTATCCTTCCCCAGTGACCGTGCTGACCTGCCATGTGCCTCCTTCCATTGACAGTGCTGACCTGCCATGAGACCTTCTCCCAGTGACCGTGCTGACCTGCCATGTGCCCCTCCCCAGTGACCGCGCTGACCTGTCATGTGCCCCTCCCCAGTGACCGTGCTGACCTGTCATGTGCCCCTCCCCCAGTGACCGTGCTGACCTGCCATGTGTCCCTTCCCCAGTGACCGTGCTGACCTGCCATGTGCCCCTCCCCAAGTGACCGTGCTGACCTTCCATGTGCCCCTCCCCAGTGACCGTGCTGACCTGCCATGTGCCCCTCCCCCAGTGACCGTGTTGACCTGCCATGTGCCCCTCCCCCAGTGACCGTGCTGACCTGCCATGTGCTCCCTTCCATTGACAGTGCTGACCTGCCATGAGACCTTCTCCCAGTGACCGCGCTGACCTGCCATGTGCCCCTCCCCAGTGGCCGTGCTGACCTGTCATGTGCCCCTCCCCAGTGGCCGTGCTGACCTGCCATGTGCCCCCTTCCATTGACAGTGCTGACCTGCCATGAGACCTTCTCCCAGTGACCGTGCTGACCTGTCATGTGCCCCTCCCCAGTGGCCGTGCTGACCTGTCATGTGCCCCTCCCCAGTGACCGTGCTGACCTGCCATGTGCCCCCCTTCCATTGACAGTGCTGACCTGCCATGAGACCTTCTCACAGTGACCGTGCTGACCTGTCATGTGCCCCTCCACAGTGACCGTGCTGACCTGTCATGTGCCCCTCCCCAGTGACCGTGCTGACCTGCCATGTGCCCCCTTCCATTGACAGTGCTGACCTGCCATGAGACCTTCTCCCAGTGACCGTGCTGACCTGTCATGTGCCCCTCCCCAGTGACCGTGCTGACCTGTCATGTGCCCCCTTCCATTGACAGTGCTGACCTGCCATGTGCCCCTCCCTAGTGACCGTGCTGACCTGTCATGTGCCCCTCCCCAGTGGCCGTGCTGACCTGTCATGTGCCCCTCCCCAGTGACCGTGCTGACCTGTCATGTGCCCCTCCCCAGTGACCGTGCTGACCTGTCATGTGCCACTCCCCAGTGACCGTGCGGACCTGCCATGTGCCCCTCCCCAGTGACCGTCCTGACCTGCCATGTGCCCCTCCCCAGTGACCGCGCTGACCTGCCATGTGCCCCTCCCCCAGTTACCGTGCTGACCTGCCATGTGCCCCTCCCCAGTGGCCGTGCTGACCTGCCATGTGCCCCTCCCCAGTGACCGTGCTGACCTGCCATGTGCCCCTCCCCAGTGGCCGTGCTGACCTGTCATGTGCCCCTCCCCAGTGACCGTGCGGACCTGCCATGTGCCCCTCCCCAGTGACCGTGCTGACCTGCCATGCACCCCTCCCCAGTGACCGCGCTGACCTACCATGTGCCCCTCCCTAGTGACCGTGTTTCCTCCGTGTGCCGCCAGCTCCGGCCCTGTATCAGAACTCGGCGGCGGCCGGCTTCTACGGGCTGCCGGGACTGGCGATGGGCTACCTGCCGTCGCCGGCCACCGCCGACACCGCCGGCCGACCCCCCACGCCCGTCGACGCCGCGCAGGCGGCCGCCATGCCCTACATGCTGCCGCAGCTGTTCGACCAGCAGCAGCTGGCGCTGGGCGGCGGCGCCGTGCAGCTGCTGCCGCAGCCGCTGCCGCAGCAGCAGACGTCGGTGATGGTGAGCCCGGTGGGCGCCGGCGCCGCCCTGCTCAGCGGCGGACAGCGCTTCGTGACCAGCTCGACGGCCGCGACCGTCTCCGGTGAGTGCGACCCCTGGGGACTTCACACCGAGCACGTAATGTCCGCGCGACAGAAGTGTCAGGGTGCCATGTCGCTGTGTGAGAATGACAGAGGGTGTCACGTCGCGTGTCCGAATGACAGAGGGTGTCACGTCGCGTGTCCGAATGACAGAGGGTGTCACGTCGCGTGTCCGAATGACAGGGTGTCACGTCGCGTGTCCGAATGACAGAGGGTGTCACGTCGCGTGTCCGAATGACAGAGGGTGTCACGTCGCGTGTCCGAATGACAGAGGGTGTCACGTCGCGTGTCCGAATGACAGGGTGTCACGTCGCGTGTCCGAATGACAGGGTGTCAAGCGCATGGAATCAGGATGGTACGAGTGGTGTCGTGCTGAACTGTGCCATTGTATTGCCATTGATTGGGATGTGGTGACGCGAGGAATTCAATTATATATGAACTGTATCTGCACAGTAGGATTGGGATGTGTGTTCCATATTCGCTCACTATGGAATCAAGAAACGGCATGGAGGTGGGTAGGAAGCAACAAATCACTATCTATAGACAGTTCTTTCTGCCGTCGTAAGTCACGCCCTGTGGCAGTTGTCCTACCGCAATTCTGGTGGTGATTCTGTGGGTGTGAGGAGGAGGAAGAGGAGGAGGGAGAGCGGTGTCTCCTGCGGGGGCTGGATGCAGCTAAACCGTGGTCTTACATCGTTGATCAGAGATACGTGCTGGTGTCTGTCAGGCCACATGACATGGTGCAGGTGCAGTAGTTGAGCAGCCTCACTGCGAGCTCACATCCATGCGGGCTGTGAAAACCGACGCTTCGGGCATTCCACCTCTGTTCCAAACAATGCGGTTGCTGAATACAATGAGGAGTTCAGTGTTGTGTGATGTAGCTAAATGTATTCCAACCGTGGTTCATCGGAACGGAATGGACCTTCGCGGCCTTATCAAATGTATCTCCAGCGCCGATCGGGCGGCTCTTGGAGCGGTACGGCGCCAGATTAGGGACAGGGTAGGAGCACGGGAGCAGTTTTCCCGAAAATCTGTGAATTTTGGCACTAAGGCGTTAACCTAAGCGTTGCATGGTAAATATTGAATCCAAGATCAGTGTTTGCCTCCTGGTCAAGCGAGGTGCGGCCGCCTTTGTGGAGCGGCACGCGTAGACCCTTCTGTGGTCCGTGGATCGCAACTGTATCAGCCGACTGTGATCCAGTCGGCCGAGCCTGCACCTGCACTCATGCCGTGCGCACCGCCGGTCGGGAAGTTTCCGCCAAATCCACAAACCAGTCCTGTGGGCGGTGGGTTTCTGCAGCGGGCGGCCGGTTTTCGGGCGGCAGCCGCTGCAGGCTGGCCGTGGTGTGGCGCCTTTCTTACCGGCCGTGCCGGCCTCGCCGGCCTCACCGGCCCGACCGCCTGCTCCTTTGTTCCACTGCACCCAAGTGCAATGGCTCGTTGTGCAAAACGGCGTAGGTGAAATAAAAGAACCGATTGAAATCATGCAGCGTCGGCTGTCGCATTGTCATACAGATCCGGTTCAAAACAAAACACTTGGCCCAATTACAGCGGAAATTTAACACTGAGTGGGTATCAGTTGCGCTGTTACTGGGGCTTTGGTCACAGTAGTGCAAGAGGGATAGTACAAGGATAGTACAGTCCAAGGCATAGTACAGTCCAGCAACGTTGGCCTCCAATGCCTAAAAAGGGTTTATTTACATATTAGGCCATTAATGTCCAAATGAGTACAAACCAAGCGTCACGGAGCACCTAGAATCCACATAAATGCATTTCAATCTCGTTCGAGTTCCGCTTTCTGCACACACAACGGCAAACGTCTCCAGACCGTGCACCGTCCTCAGTATACTCAGTATACTCAGCATACTGTTCCGTTAGCGCGTGCGATGGCTGGTGTGGCTCCGCTCCGTCTGTGCCAGCACCCTCCTGCGCGTGCTGCATAAACAACGAGAGCGGCGCTGGTGGCGGCCGTGTCGTGCTGCGGAGCTGAGGCTGGGCGCTTCTGATGGTGTTGCGCAACCCACCCGTCCCGCCGACGGGTGGCGGCGCGTGTTTGTTGGGTGAAACTCGTGTTGGTGCCGTCCCGGAGCGTGCCGTGCCGACCCCGACCCCCGGCACCGCTGCCTGACCCCGGCCACAGCCGCGCGGCATCGCTGTAGTGGTGTCATGTCCGCGCTGTGCTGCCCCCATGCTGTCTGTCACTCAACGCGACGTGCACTAGCCCAGGTGCGCTGTGTATCAGCACACGTTTGCTGTACGTGTGACGTGTGCGCTGTACCTCTGACTTGGTGTGTGTGCTATACCTCTGACGACTGTGCTATACCCCCGGCGTGTGTGTACTGTACCTCTGATATGTGTACTGTACCTCTGACGTGTACGCGGCGTACCTCTGACATGCATCTGCCGTACCTGTGTGCCGTACCTCTGACGTGTGTCTGTCGTACCTTTGGCGTGTGTGGGATGTACCTCTGGCATGCGTGTGCCGTACCTCTGACGTGTGTACGCCGGTCGGCAGACACGCTGCCGGCTGGCTCGCCGCTGACGCTGCCGCCGTCCGGCTACACCGGCCTGCTGGCCGGCACACTGGCCGGCGGGCGTGACTCGCTGGTGGACTCTGTGGCGGCGTTCCCGGCGGCGGCGGCCGGCCCGCTCTGGCCCGGTGCCGCCCTGACGCTGACCGGCACGCCCACGCCGCCGCCGCTCGGCCACCTGATGTCGCTGGCGGCGCCCGGTATGCTGGCCGCCGCCGCCGCAGCAGCAGCAGCAGCAGCAGCGGCGGCAGCCGCCGGCGGCGTCGTTCCGCCGCCGGTGGACGTCCGACCTCGGTCGGCGGCAGCACTGTTCGCCACCGCGTTCCCGTCGCGGCGAGGCTCAGAGCGCAGCGTCTGCCGCAGCCGTCTGCTGGAGGACTTCCGCAACAACCGGCTGCCGACGCTGCAGCTGCGCGACCTGGTCGGCCACTTCCGCGAGTTCTCGCAGGACCAGCACGGCTCGCGCTTCATCCAGCAGAAGCTGGAGCGCGCCTCGGACGCCGACCGTCAGCTGGTCTTCGCCGAGATCCTGCCCACCGCCTACGGCCTCATGACCGACGTGTTCGGCAACTACGTCATCCAGAAGTTCCTCGAGTTCGGCACGGGCGAGCAGCGCGCCCAGCTGGCGCAGCGCATCGCGGGCCACGTGGTGTCGCTGGCCACGCAGATGTACGGCTGCCGCGTGATCCAGAAGGCGCTGGAGACGGTGCCGGCCGCCGACCAGCTGGCCATGCTGCGCGAGCTCGACTCGCACGTGATCCGCTGCGTCAAGGACCAGAACGGCAACCACGTCGTGCAGAAGTGCATCGAGCTGATCGACTCGGACGCGCTGCAGTTTGTGGTGGACGCGTGCTGCGGCCAACTGATGCACCTCAGCACCCACCCGTACGGCTGCCGCGTCATCCAGCGGCTGCTGGAGCACTGCGCGGCCGCCCAGACCCGCCCGCTCATGGACGAGATGCACGCGCACAGCGACAAGCTGCTGGACGACCAGTACGGCAACTACGTGGTGCAGCACGTGGTGGAGCACGGCCCGGCCGCCGACCGCAGCCGCATCATCACCATCGTCCGCGGACGCATCGTGGCGCTGTCACAGCACAAGTTCGCCAGCAACGTCATCGAGAAGTGCGTCAAGTTCGGCGGCAAGCGCGAGCGGCTCGAGCTGATTCAGGAGGTGATCGCACTCGATGACAGGTGAGCGGGCAGATGGGCGTGGTCGGTGACGAGGTGCTTGGTCTACTCGACGAGGTGACGAGGTGCTTGGACGGGGGAGGTGCTTGTGTAGTGGTGGTGGAATAAGGTGATGGTGGTTGTTTCACAGGTCAGAAGCCGACCATAAGCGTGTTACACCCATCAGTGTCTGGTGTTCTTTCGGTATCCCAACAGCATGATTGCCAAACCCTACATTTCATTTGTGTTACGAGCGTTACGTGGATTGCAATTTCAATCCTTTTTTCCGGCTTCGGCTCCTATTAGTGCATAAGGTTTGTATTACAAATATCCAGAACCAGAAACATTTCCATGAATGTACGGAAAGGACAAGCACATAACTTAATGTTCGCACTAAGTGCTGGGTGCTGGATTGGGACATAATTAACTCCCGTATGCAGTGTACTGGTTCACTCTCACTGGCGGAGTTTCTGCGATAGTTACAGTTCCACACAATGCACAGCCATGTTTTCGGTCAACCCCGCCCCTATGCATGCCAACAGTTAGACGCGATCGAGACACGTGGTCTGTGGCGGTCTCCGGCGCCCCGTCCAGCCCGGGGTGACTGGGTCAGACACTGGACTCTGCTGGGGTGAGGGGTTCGTCCGGTGTGCCGCTCATGTTCCATGTGCTGTGGGGGGGCAGACGCAACAGGATGTGGCAGCGATGGACACACGATACAACAGCCGTGTCGTCGTCCTGGACCGACAACGGTGGTGCACTGTGGGTCGACCTGCCCGCAGCAGTGGACCAGACCAGACCAAACCCAACCCGTTCAGACAGAATCAGACCGAATCAGATCAGACCAGACCGCATCACACCGCACCAGACCGGATCGGACCAAATCCGACCAAACCCAACCAGGTCAGACAGGACCAAACCAGACCAAACCAGACCGAACCAGACCAAACCAGACATAATCCAATCGGGTCAGACCAGACCAGATACTGCCAGGCACTTGCATCGATTTACTACACTGCAGCGATCCTGCCGACTAGACAACAGTGACTGAAGTGAGCCGTCATTATCCTGAGCACATCAACACCCCTCACTTTCCAATGTGTGCACTGGCACTATCCAACTAGCACCCAGTGTCGGACGCTCCTCAGACTGGCACTATGGAGTGTTGGGTCCGACATCCGGGATACCGACACCCCAGGGCACGCCCACTTCAAAGCCCCCATCTGCAGGTACATACAAGGAACCGATCGGCCAGCTCTCCTGTCTCGGGCAGTCTCGCGCGGTGATTGTTGGTTGTTGCTCGGTGCTGCGTGGTAGATGTGAAATTTGCCCATAGCTTGTAATTCATGTCTTCATATTTTTACGCGCTTTCTTGCTGAACTCGTTATTCTGGTGCTTTTTCAAGTTTGCACCCAGGATCCGATAGTCGTGCTGGTAGGTTGCGGCTCTTGTTTTTTGTTTTGTTTGATGTTGGGACCGACACAGTGCAGATTAAGCAGCATATTCGATACCTCAGTACGCTTTGAAGCAACGTGACATATCGAGTTGCTAACTTTCCAGATCTCTGAAAAAGTAATCATACTGATGAAAATGTACCTCACAGCCTGTAAATATATCATGCTACCATACAAGTGTGACTGTTAATTCGCCTATTATGTCCATAAGCCTGTGATCGCGCGTGTCGTACTCTATTACAATTGCCGTACCTCTGATTCCAGTGCGATGCTTGCCATGCTGCGGGACCAGTTCGGTAATTATGTCATTCAAAAGATGATCGAGGAGGCCGAGGAGGGTCAGCGCCACGAGCTACTCGTCCGGCTACGACCGCACCAGTGCAATATGAAGCGCTACACGTTCGGTGAGGCTGAGCATCGACCGCCACACCTGCCATGTGATCCACTCGCATGGCACCAATACGACCCATAAACTTTACGAGTCCCATAGGTACTATACGAGTACCCATAGGTACCGTGCACACCATGAGTGCCATGGATCCCAAAGGACCTAGTCGGCCGGGTGGACCTGCAGACAGTAGGTGTCGACCAATGCGGTCAGCCGGGTCTCCTCACATCGTCATTCAGGCGTTATAAAACAATAATCGTCTCTTACCGTTATTGACTTTCACCTCACTTTTCCGGCCACGACCGAAATTCTGTGTTTATACTCCATGAGTGCAGCTTCTCACAAATTCCAGGCTACCAGCGTAGTAGTTAACTTGCATAGGGTAATAGGATAGGGAATCCCCGAAGCAAATGAAGACACTATAATCACATTGGAAACATGGTTGACACACATTGTGCAGCATTCTGGTGGTACGTTGTAGCTATTTGCAGGTTTGCAGGTGACTGCTGAGGTGCTTTGATTAATTCTAGATTTACGTGTGCATTCATTAGAAGTCGTACCAAAGCACAGGTAAATGATACAATGCACCCACCATTGCTGGGATGCTCGAATCCGAGTAATGGGATTTCTGTGGTATTGTTTACGAATTTGATTACTTGTATGCATGTATCGTTTCTTCGACATGACAATGAACATCGGTCTGCTATCCTGTTTTCAGTACGTCCTCAGTGAGCTCAAGGCTTGCGACTTATAAAAAGTACTGTTACCTGTTTCTGATACAGCACTTTAAATAGCTGCTATTACTGATCAGCCTGATCATTTTTTATACCCAAGAATGCGGTAAAATATCTCTATTACTGCCATATTTTCATCCAGTGGCCATTTTGGCAGAAACACGTGTTATGTTCTTATAAAAAGTACTGTTACCTGTTTCTGATGCGGCACTTTAAATAGCTGCTATTACTGATCGGCTTCATCATTTTTGATACCCAAGAATGCGGTAAAATATCTCTATTACTGCCATATTTTCATCCAGTCGCCATTTTGACAGAAAAACGTGTTATGTTCACACATTTATCAGATTGCATGGCCAATAAGCAGCGGTAATTATGTTCGCAGTGTGCAAGCAGAACCAGAATCTTATCCGTCCAATCTAGACCATCTGCAGCTTTAGCCAGTGCCATTGTTCCGACAGTCGCCACATGTCTACAGGAAAGCACATACTTGCAAAACTGGATAAGTACCTGGGGCCGCGGTCAGACCGGTCAGGACCGGCGACACCCGCCAAGGGTGCTGTGTCGTCAGGCCAGGATCACAAGCACCCGCCAGACCGGTCAGCACCGGCGACACCCGCCAAGGGTGCTGTGTCGTCCGGCCAGGACCACTAGCACCCGCCAGACCCGTCAGGACCGGCGACACCCGCCAAGGGTGCTGTGTCGTCAGACCAGGATCACAAGCACCCGCCAGACCGGTCAGGACCGGCGACACCCGCCAAGGGTGCTGTGTCGTCCGGCCAGGACCACTAGCACCCGCCAGATCGGTCAGGACCGGCGACACCCGCCAAGGGTGCTGTGTCGTCAGAACAGGATCACAAGCACCCGCCAGATCGGTCAGGACCGGCGACACCCGCCAAGGGTGCTGTGTCGTCCGGCCAGGACCACTAGCACCCGCCAGATCGGTCAGGACCGGCGACACCCGCCAAGGGTGCTGTGTCGTCCGGCCAGGACCACTAGCACCCCGGTCAGACCGGTCAAGTGTTACTGGTGCTCGCGAGGCTGCCCACCCCACGTCAACCGCAGAGGCCCCGCGCCTGGCCCGCTCCAGGATCGGTCCCGCGCCTGGCCCGCTCCAGGATCGGCCCCGCGCCTGGCCTGCTCCAGGATCGGCACTGCGACTGGCCCTCTCCAGGACAGTCCCCGAAGCCTCGCGCATCCAAAGAGGCAGCTGCGTCGCTCTGGGTGTCGCCATCGGCATGTACACGCATTGTGAAGCTGACGCTGACCGGAGATGGGAGCGAGGTGTGGGCGGCGCCAGCCGGCGGCCGCCGACAGGGAGCCAGCAGAGAGGTGCCCGGCGCCCGGTCCGGGTCCGCCGCCGGGGAGCACCACCAGTCGGCCGAGCGCCGCGAAGACTACCCTTGACGGGTCGGGCCGGCCCAGTGTGCCATCCAAAGTGCACGCGCACACGTGCGCCGTGCCGCAGTGAGTATCTGTCGGCGCAGTCGCTGGCACTTCCCGGATCTCCTGTTTTGTTGATATGCTTCTGTTGCTGTTTCTTCACCAGGCCTGCTACTAACGAGTGCGTGTGCAGTGTGCCATGTACAAGTTGGGCGCATCTCCGCACCACCTGGCACCGTGTGTGCCCCGTCAACAAACCACTTAATAAGCGGTCACTCGGGAGCGCACGGCTCGGAACGTTGTCGTTTGGCCACTCTCGATGACTTCCGCTTGCTAGGTGTCTTTGATTGGCGGGGCATCGTTGTATAAACAGAGACGTGGTCCACCGCTAACTGGAGGACATGTAAAAATGAAGCGACGTTAGATCACACGTCAGACCGCCGCCTCCGATCTGGCAATATCAGGGTGTGTCGATGTCTGAGAGCAGCAGAATCGTTCGAGTTGTACATCATTGGCGCTGTTCGCGAGTTGGCATGCGATGGATCGGCTCGTGAGGTTGGTTAAGAGGAGCCGCCTGTACATACAGATGCTGGGAGGCGCTGTGTGCCCGGCTCTGTCCGACCAGCCGGCACCGGCCGCCACCGTCCCGCACCTACCTCCTCGGCACCACCTCCTTCAATCTGGCTGTACGCCACACCAACTGCACACTGGCCGTGTGGACCCCGCCCGGCGTACTCTCCGTCGCACAGGTCGTGCGCAGAACGGTTCCTCTCGTCGACTGTGCTTCCCCGGTGTCGAGTGTAGTGCACACGCGCCGGTGCGTACTGATCCCATGTCTGAGGCTCCACCGAGGCCAGGTGAGGCGGTGGTGCATGACCGACGGCTTAGCGCTCCTGGTCACGCTGTCGGGTCACGTGCCCGTGCCAGCCGCCTGACTCCATCACGTCGCAGCCCACCCGCCGGCCGAGTGCCCTGCATCTGTTTTGCCAGGCTTCGTACACGGAAGTTGCCTGAATATTCGGCATTAATTTGCATGACCTCTGGTGCTTGTGTACCACATTATGTTGAAAGTAGTTTTAATACGTTCACTGTGTGACGCACGCTCGTACGAACGCTGACTGTTACTCGTCCCCCTGGATTGACTGATTTTGTTGTGTTGTGGAACGGACGGCGAAGGCGACTGGGGCGCCCCTGGTGACCATTTCTAAAGCTACAGCTCGAAACTGGTCTGCAGTTGTGGCAGAACGACATTCCTCACTCACCAGCCAGCCGTTCGGCGCCATTCCTGTCGGTTGTCTGCCAGCTTGGCGATATATTAGCATTCGAATGTCAAGTTCCTTCCACGCGATTCCTTCACGATGTGAGCACCATCTTGAAAGGCTGCGATATGCCATTGTCCCGTGATCCAAGACTCATCATGGCTGACAAGGCGCTCTTGGGCATGCGCCACTGGGCACAGGGGCCAGGGTGATGGAAATTCGCCAACAGTCAGTGCAGGATGACTGACGAGTTGTGTGCCAATGCACAGCACCAGCGATCCTCACTCCCGTGCCGAACGAGTCGACGGTGACGAGTGGTGGCGCAGGTGCGCCACCACTGTCAGATGCGCCCCAGTTGCCGCGGTTGTCGCCGCAGCCGCAGCCGCCCCTGAACACGCCTATCACGGAGTCTCCTCTCCTGATGGTTTGGTTCTGTTCACTTGCCGCGCGTTAGACCTATCGCTGGCAGCTTCCCCTCCTGGACACCGGTGGGTGGTGTCCCGGGATCGGTGTGGCTCCTTCAACCCTCGTTAGCGCCGACCAGCTCCTATCAGCTCCACCTGCTGGAGATGACTGACGCTGAGACCGGCAGCTGTCCATCGGGTGTCGAACTGTTACCGCCTTCGCAGATCGGCGTCCCGCACCCACCTCTAGGTCCTCTTCCTCTCACGGGACCGTCCTTGTGAGGTCCCCTGCACCGATATAGCTGCCATAAAGACCATCTCCCCCTAGACCGGCCGGCGACAGTCGTTCCCCTCCTTTGGACCGGCGTGCGCTGGCGCATTGTACAGCGCTTCACAGTGATACTGTAAATACGATCTGCACGTCATGTTATAACGAGAATATACGTTACCGTGATGATGATTTGTGCATTTCTGTACAGTTTGTGTGCCGTCGGAACGACTCCTTCACAGTGCTTGATGTACAGAGCAATCGCCCCCTTCTTGGGGAACTTCATCTGCCGCCAGGTATTATTTACAAGCGTGCGCATTGTAACAATACGTAGTTGCTGCATGTACTCGTGTACACAGGTTGCCGTGAAGGGATAAGCACACACTGTAAGCACGCGTGTATGTAAGATTGAGACACTGAGGTGCAACATTTTCACCCATGCTTTATAATTTCATACGCAAATATGTTAGCGAGTTTTAAATGTTCTTCTCTTCCGCTTTCAATCATGGTACGAATATGAACGTTTATTAAGGAACAAATACATAATCCATGTCATATCTCATATCTGCCGTTGATGCCGCCCATGCAGACAGTATTTCTCTATAACATTTCTGATTCTAAACCTGGTATATATAAAAAAGTATGCACACAATGTGTAAAAATGGACATACATCGCCATGACTGTAAATACATATGGTCACGTATTCAAATGTATGCCTTGAAATGCATGTGCAAGAACGGAAAACGTAACTATGTTTTTCAATTCAGGGGCGTATTCCAAGCTTTGCAGTTGTAGTATTCGGAAATGTCCTCAGGAGTTCACCACAACACACCAAGTAACCGCAGCAAACATGCACGGAGCTGTGCATGGCGGGAAGACACAGCTCTGCTTCTTCTCGTCCCAATCGGACATAATACTATGGATAATTACCACACATGGCGCGCATACAACCGTACATAGACATCTTCAAAGAACTTTTCCGGGTCATTTTTACAAGCTCCGGGTGCACAAAATTAGTCACGTGCAGCCAAGCTCCAGGTGCACAAAATTAGTCACGTGCAGCCACGATAGTCACGTGCACCCCAGTGTCACATGCAGCTACAGTCAGTCACGTGCAGCCACAATCAGTCACGTGCAGCCCCAGTCAGTCACATGCAGCTACAGTCAGCCACATGCAACTACAGTCAGTCACATGCAGCCACAATCAGCCACATGCAGCTACAGTCAGTCACATGCAGCCACAATCAGCTACGTGCAGCTACAGTCAGCCATGTGCAGCTACGGTCAGTCACGTGCAGCCCCAGTCAGTCACATGCAGCTACAGTCAGTCACATGCAGCTACAGTCAGTCACGTGCAGCTACAGTCAGCCACATGCAGCTACAGTCAGTCACGTGCAGCCACAATCAGTCACGTGCAGCCACAATCAGTCACGTGCAGCCACAATCAGTCACGTTCAGCCACAATCAGTCACGTTCAGCTACAGTCAGTCACGTGCAACCACAATCAGTCACATGCAGCCACAATCTGTCACGTGCAGCCCCAGTCAGTCACATGCAGCTACAGTCAGTCACGTGCAGCCACAATCAGTCACGTGCAGCTACAGTCAGCCACGTGCAGCCACAATCAGTCACGTGCAGCCACAATCAGCCACGTGCAGCCACAATCAGCCACATGCAGCTACAGTCAGTCACATGCAGCCACAATCAGCTACGTGCAGCTACAGTCAGCCATATGCAGCCACGGTCAGTCACGTGCAGCCACAATCAGTTACGTGCAGCCCCAGTCAGTCACATGCAGCTACAGTCAGTCACATGCAGCCACAATCAGCTACGTGCAGCTACAGTCAGCCATATGCAGCCACAGTCAGTCACGTGCAGCCACAATCAGTCACGTGCAGCTACAGTCAGTCACGTGCAGCCACAATCAGTCACGTGCAGCCCCAGTCAGTCACATGCAGCTACAGTCAGTCACATGCAGCCACAATCAGTCACGTTCAGCTACAGTCAGTCACGTGCAGCCACAATCAGTCACGTGCAGCCCCAGTCAGTCACATGCAGCTACAGTCAGTCACATGCAGCTACAGTCAGTCACGTGCAGCCACAGTCAGTCACGTGCAGCCCCAGTCAGTCACATGCAGCTACAGTCAGTCACGTGCAGCCACAATCAGTCACGTGCAGCCCCAGTCAGTCACATGCAGCCCCAATCAGTCACATGCAGCTACAGTCAGTCACGTGCAGCCCCAGTCAGTCACATGCAGCTACAGTCAGTCACATGCAGCAACAGTCAGTCACGTGCAGCCACAATCAGTCACGTGCAGCCCCAGTCAGTCACATGCAGCTACAGTCAGTCACATGCAGCTACAGTCAGTCACGTGCAGCCACGGTCAGTCACGTGCAGCCACAGTCAGTCACATGCAGCCCCAGTCAGTCACATGCAGCTACAGTCAGTCACGTGCAGCCCCAGTCAGTCACATGCAGCAACAGTCAGTCACGTGCAGCCACGGTCAGTCACGTGCAGCCACAGTCAGTCACATGCAGCTACAGTCAGTCACGCGCAGCCACAGTCAGTCACGCGCAGTCGCAGTCAGTCACGTGCAGCCACAATCAGTCACGTGATCAGAGCATCCGAACTCGGAAGCTCTTGGGGTGTAAATAATACGCTTTTATTCCGCTAAATGTTGGATTCCGCACCACGATGCTCTCTGGCATGCCATTCTTGCCTCTGGGTTCAGCTATTTCCAACATATCGAAGTGTAGCACGGACTAGACGTGCTGCGCAAACGATATCAGTTAGTCATTTGGACTTACGGGCGCCCCGACCAGACTAATGTCGCCACCTGATGCCCACAACGTCTGAAAAACAACATGCATATCAGCCATTGGATGCGTTACGAGAACAACCGCATGCAATTTTCACATACGTATATATGACAGTGACATTCAAGCAGGTGATTGCATATCGTTCCGGTGCATTTCCAGCCAGTGCGATGCCTTTGGGTATCATGACGAGAAATGTGCGCCTGCTTGCGTGCTTGCCTCCCGTATTCGATTTCCAGTCCGAACCCACGTACTGATGGACTTTCGGTAATGATATGTCCTGCTAGAGAAGTGAGGAATACCCCCGCCCCCTCTCATTCACACCGCCATCTCGAATACATTTGGTCTCTTCTGGGGTTCTGGACAAATATCACCAAAAGGGCACCGGCCTCGGCCAGGTAGAAGTCGGTCAAGTGAGTTCCATCGATAAGACACACCAGGCTGGGATGGTGCCGACGGAACAGATACAGCTTTCATCTGGAGACGTGTTGCGTGGGCCGTTCAGAGCGCCACACCTGCGGTACCGCAGCTGAGAGCTCGACACTTGCTTCCGGAGCATTAACCTTCAATCTGAACTGGAAGTGCAGTCAGCAACTCATCTTTCTCACTTAGTTGTCAACCGCGACGTCTCGTCACATTCAACACGTCGATCTTCTTGCTTCATGTCACTGATGCTCTTCATTTGGAAAGGCAGTGGTGGTCACTACCCCCACCCCCACCCCACCCCCCCCCCCCCACCTCCACCCTGCATTGGGCACGGTTACACAGTGCCGTCCATAGGCGAGATTTAGACATATCTGAGCTAATAGTGCTGCTAGATTTAGTGATTGAGCCCACATTTCATTTGATCAGCTGATGAAACGAGACGGATGAACTTCGTGATATTTTGCAACAATAAAAACATCGATCTCATACGCACTCGTAAAAGTTGGGACAAATGTCTTTCTTGAGTGCTTAATCGCTTGTACCAGTGACAGGCTTCACAATTCCATAAGTGCTAGTGCCAGGTATTGCATTCCTCATCACATTCCTAGTAGATGAATCACTGATGAAACTCGTAAGAGCGGGACTGCTGGCTTCACAGGGAAGGAATCAGCTCATGGAAGATGTTGTTCTTCCATTAAGTATTCTTATAAGCAGTTATATAATCTTTTTAACCTTTCCATAGACCGCTTTCTACCTTGGAGGGGGGGAGCTGCGGAATCTAATCACTACATTTAGGAAGATGACATTTTTGAAATCGTGAATCGTAGCCTCCCACAATCATTTGTATTGGACGATAAACACAAGTGTAGATTAATATTTGTCACATCATCCTTCACCTTTCGTGAGCATTTCGTCAACTTTGTCATCGAGGGCACGGACCGTATTTCTCATCCCATGGCGAAATATTCCGGTTTCGAATGTTCCACGGGGATGACTTCTCATGCAAGCGCCAAGACCAGCGGTGCTGCTATGTTAACTTCAATTTTGTCGCATTTCAAGTTCCTGGAGAAGTTTACACTAGTAGCATACATCATGAAGGCTGTGTAGGCACAACTTCCTATGCTCTTGTCGGTACTGCATAACGGTAAGGGTGTTGGATAAAGACGAAGTAAGCAGTTCGTGCAGTGTCTCCGTGAAACCTCCATTCATTCGTTCATGGATTATGTCATTCATCCATCCATTCATTCGTTCGTTCATCCATTCATTCATCATTCAGTAAAACATTTCCAGTGCCAAGCATGTTGTTGTGCAGCCTGCACCCTTCCGCTCAAGATAACTCTTATTTAGTCTTTTGCTGGAAGTATAAGTTGCCGTAGGCTAGGTTAAGCTTAAGATAGCTTATGCTAGGTCTTAGCTTATGTGGCTTCACTCGCAAACGGCGTTGTGCTGGTCGAGCTGCCCGACGGTGCAGCAATTCGGTTGGGATGGAGTATGTCTATGCAACGTCGCACTTAGGTGAGCTTGCTGAGCATCATGCTATTGGAGGTGAAGGTAAACACATTTCGTCCATACATTTATAAGATTCTGGGCCATTGCACTTGCGGTATGTGCAATAGCGTCAGCATCGGCAGCTGTGCTGAAGCCCGGCGCTGACATTCGTCCACACTACTCCAGGCCGGAAACTTCCCATCGGTGAATAGCTGCAAGACGAGGCAGGCGAGTGAACGGCCACCATGCTATAGGCGAAATGGCACCGTGGTGTGCACGAAGAATGCTGTCGTGAAATGGGCTTTCTTTCTCCCAGCATTCTTTTGCGAAAAATGAATGCTGGGAAATGCTGTTCTGCATGGGCAGTCCGCCCACATTACTGTGTATGTGAAATTCAGTGTCGATTTGACATCACTGACCACTGCTCATATTACAGGATATTCAGAGAAAAACTGACTTGGCAATCAGCAGACTGCCAACGTAATCAGATGCTGGAAGCGTAACGATGATAGAGATGTGCCTGACAAACGAAATGTGCGAGACCTACAGTATTTTCTCGCTGTATGTCACAGCTTACGTGCTCCTGATGTTGCGTGTAGATGCTATTCAGTTCTTGAATAGGCATACCTGACATAGGCGTTTGGACGCAACTTACCGCACAATTAATGCTCTCAGATCATGTTCTTTGCAATTCTGAACACTCCAACTATTGCCCTCAAGTCACATTTTAGTGGCTCCCGCTTAAAAAGAGAACTACCATGATCACCGTGATGTGAGGAGGGTAGTCGTTTTTTTTTAGTCGGGTGAGGATGATTCTGCTTTTAAGGATGCTTTGGAGTAATTCCTGAACTGGAGCAATGACGGTGCAGAGCCATCCAATTGGCAACAATTAAGTCGGGGATAGCCAAGAGGGCATCGTGCTACCAATAGCCGTTGATTAGGACACAGCTGTACGTACGGCCTGAGGTGACAGTGCGCCTGTGCCCGCCTACCGACAACATGGTAGGTGTGGTAGCAGTGGATATGTGATGGATAATTTTGCAGCTGTTCGGTGCTTGATGCTCACAGCGTCGGGTTCCTTGTCACAACGTGGTGTGCAGCCTTTGCAGCGTGCCATACGACCATATTCAGGTACTGACCATATTCAGGGTTTTCGGAACCCAGCTCATGATACCTCGTTTTGCACCGTACCAATCTTCTCGTTTCCGTTTTCCAAAACATTATTCACCTGTTCATACGCATAAAAATGCACTTAGGTAGGTCATTCTAGGCAATCGGACCTTACGCCCTACTGCGCTCACAGCAATTTTTACATCAGCACCATGGCAATTAATCATCCGATTAATGATGTCTGCATTGTCTGTAACTTTCTGCACTCTGTCATTGATTGATGTTCCGCAGTTGACAGTGTTCTGACAGTTGACAGTTCCTGGAAACTGCCATTGCTGACTGGTACAGACGACAAAGAACGACAGTTCATGTCAGATTTCTGATCATCCGAGAAGTACCGAATCGGTTCTGCCAACCAGGGATTTATTTTTACGTGTTGGGGGGGGGTGACCGAAAAGTAATATGCTGATACGCCGTGATGAACACACTACCCACATGCTGAAAGGGCACATGACGTCGGCATTCGACAAACATACCGAGCGACATTATCAGGATTGACACCCACCTTCCGCATTGTGTTCGATATTTGCCCACGGAAGCATCCGATTTGTTGCCGATGAGTGCTATCGATACATCACAGCACCGGCACACTGGTACCGTCCCGGTACGACACGAACCGGATCAGTGAGAGCCTCGCCAGCAGCAGGACTGTGAAGGTGCAGCTATACAGCTATGGGCAGATTCTGATCAGTTAAGGAATGCTACAGTTTAATTGGAGTGGTCTGACGTACGGCGGATTCATGTGGAAACAAATATCCTGTTTGGTCAGTCATATATATATATATATATATGTGTATATATATATATACATATATATATATATATATATATATATATATATATATATATATATATATATATATATATATACGGGATAATACGCAAAATGTAACGCTGGGTAGGCTAAGAAAATGAATTGCGAGCTACTTGCGATCATGAATTATGTGCGGGCTCTATGTGGCAGTGAGCTCTGTATGAGCTCTGTGTGAACTGTGCATAATTGTGAGCTCTGAGTGCGTGTGATCTGCGTGACAGTGGGCTGCATAACCATGATGTTTGTGTGGGTGTGAACTGTGTGACAGTGGGCTGCATAACCATGACCTCTGTGTGGGTGTGAACTGTGTGACAGTGAGCTGTATAACCATGACCTCTGTGTGGGTGGGAACTGTGTGACAGTGAGCTGCATAACCAGGATGTTTGTGTGGGTGGGAACTGTGTGACAGTGAGCTGCATAACCAGGATGTTTGTGTGGGTGGGAACTGTGTGACAGTGAGGTGCATAACCATGATGTTTGTGTGGGTGGGAACTGTGTGACAGTGAGCTGTATAACCATGACCTCTGTTTGGGTGGGAACTGTGTGACAGTGAGCCGCATAACCATGACCTCTGTGTGGGCGTGAACTGTGTGACAGTGAGCTGTATAACCATGACCTCTGTGTGGGTGGGAACTGTGTGACAGTGAGCTGCATAACCAGGATGTTTGTGTGGGTGGGAACTGTGTGACAGTGAGGTGCATAACCATGATGTTTGTGTGGGTGGGAACTGTGTGACAGTGAGGTGCATAACCATGACCTCTGTGTGGGTGTGAACTGTGTGACAGTGAGCTGCATAACCGTGACCTCTGTGTGGGTGCGAACTGTGTGACAGTGTGCTGCATAACCATGACCTCTGTGTGGGTGTGAACTGTGTGACAGTGAGCTGCATAACCATGACCTCTGTGTGGGTGTGAACTGTGTGACAGTGGACTGCATAACCATGACCTCTGTGTGGGTGTGAACTGTGACAGTGAGCTGCATAACCATGACCTCTATGTGGGTGTGAACTGTGTGACAGTGGGCTGTATAACCATGACCTCTGTGTGGGTGTGAACTCTGCATGGGTGCAGTCACCCACTGACATTAAGGGGTATCGAAGCCTGGTACTCGGCCAGGCGGAGGTCAGCGAAGTTCAGGGGTACCGAAGCCTGGTCTCTGGCCCAGCAGAGGTCAGGAGCGTTCAGGGTGCTCCTAAGTCTGGCCCGGTGGAGGTCAGCGACGTTCAGGGGTGCTGGAGTGGCCCTGGACGGGCGACGCTGTTAAACCACGGTTGTAAGATTTGTCAGCTTGCTCTATCGGCCATTTTACTAAACAAGCATCCTGAATGTCTGCTCTGAAGATCTGCCTCATAGTTCTTGGTCCACCAACGATTTATGGTGTTTTTATGGCTGACTATTCTCGGAATCAATGCGGGTTATAGTGGCACATTTTGACAGATGTACAAACAGCTCTTCTAATTCATAAAGTTTGGCCTTTTAGGGAGGTTCTCTTGTCACGGTTCGTGAGCTTTTGAAATTCAACAGCATTGAAGTCCGAGTGGTAATGACAATTTCACTACGCACATGCTTGAATATATCATGGCCATATTCGTAGCCAAGTGCATCGCACAGTTCACTTTTGTGCGCGTTGTGGGTACGGCAACGTGCGATTCCAAGGAAGAAGGCGGCTTGGGAGCCGCGTTCTTCGTTAATGACATCCAGTGGCGGATCCAGAAGGGGCATGGCCCCCATGCTCCTTCCGTTATTGGGCCTCGAAGGGTCCAAGGGTTGAATATGTTGTGTTTTAACGTGACGAAACACACAAATAATTTGATGCTCCAGAGGGCTTCCGAACGACCTATGAGGGCCTTGGGTCAACCAGTGATGGCCCGGGACGACCGATGAGGGCAGACATGAAGGGCCCCTGGATCGACCAGTGAGGGCCCGAGACGACCGGTGAGGGCAGACATGAAGGGCCCCTGGATCGACGAAAGGAATATCTACTAAATTGCAACTAGTCTCTAATTAGCGTGGGATGACCTATGACTGTTAGTTTGACAATTAATATTGGAACATACAACATGCTATTCCTTATTCAGGACAACAATGCCAACAAATATTAAAACTAATATAGCCAAGGTCATGCTACGCTAATTTGAACTCTCTGCCATTCAACAACTAGGTTATCATAAAGCATCCCTCAGAACAAACAGTAACAAATTATCGAGCTTTTTCCACCGACGTAGCCCATCAAGGTCGTTAAGCTTCCAACTGCTATCACGAAGCTTTGAATCGTGAGGAAATTAAATGTGCCATAGTGAGCATATGTGCATGGCAAATTGTGTGTAACTTACGCTACGTGTGCTCCTTGATTTATAGCGCTCATTACATATGACGAGTTTCAATGTATTCATGCGTTATTCATACATGCAAAATATATTGCAGCACGGCTGAAGAAACGATGCCATTGTTATTCCTGACAACACCTTGCCCTATTATATCAGATTGTATTATGCGTGTAAGCAATGGAATTTCATGACAACTTCTCGCAGTAGAGTACAGGAGGAACTTCGGATTAAAACAAAATTGTGGAGGAGGGCTAGCGATGCTGGAAGTTGATGATGGCAGATTGTAAAGAAGACTGAATATATAGAAGGGATAGAAGGGATTCCAATAATGCTGTTGATCATGAAAATGCATGGGAGCCAATAAAATTGGACTTTGAATTGCATGTTACAATACGAAATAAATTGAGGAGAGTGGATGGCTCCAGATTCAAAGGAAGACTGGAACATCATAGTTCACCATCTCTTTGGAGGCTCGAGTCCTTCAATTCTTCCCCCCCCCACTCGAGTCCTAATGATGTTGGATTTTATCAGGTAACTCTATCGTCTCGAATGTTCTAAAAGTGGTTAATTCAGTACCCCAATGGTTTTAAAAAGCCTGCTATTGCAGGAAATCCTAACCCTGCAGCTGTGTGTGAAACTTTACCAGTGTATTCAACATCATGACGGTTGACATCCCACATAATGCTACCGGTTCATCGTCCCTTTCCCTTCCCGGCATACTTTCAAAGTTTCGCACGGAATCCTATGAAATTCCCCACTCCCGAAGCCTTTTCTATTCCTGAAAGCCTTATAGTTAATTCCCCTGTTTGTCTCCCTCTAATCACTTTTACAATGAGTTATCGAAAACAATCATCCATGGTGTCTTTTACATGGATAGTATTTACCGAGGTGCAGATCTGGAAAAAGAACCTTTGCATAGTAAGCAGCGGTCGTGTAGTACCTTCGCAGAGTACCTATAATTATTGTAACAGAAGAATCGGCAGATATCTTCTGACTCCACACCCTCGCCCTTGAAAAATTGCAATACCCTCCGTATTGATCACTTTGTTTTAAAACCATCTAAAAAATGATGCTGTATATTTTAGTGTGCAACGTTTTGCTCGTCGGACCAAAGTGATTTTGCATGCCACTTCAACATATGCGTATATATATATATATATATATATATATATATATATATATATATATATATATATATATATATATATATATATATATATATTTATATGTACATATATATAATATATGTATATATAGAAAGATATATATTCTTTCTTTTTCGGTTATGACGGATTCCCTAACCGTTCCGTGGAAGTTCACTATTTATTTAATGTATGCTTCTGCGACATGTCTAACATCATCTTCTGCTGTAAAGCATACTATTCGGAAATAGGACAGATTCGATTCTAAATTATGCCCGCCGTTTAGTGCTTCTGCTGGTTTACATAAGTCTGGATTTTACCTAATACGCGGCCGAAGTTACTATGATCATTTTAGGTGCGATATATTCATGTTGGATGTATTTTTTTACACAGGTGTAAACATAATGCACAGATGACTCGATATAAAATTATCTGTAGGAGATGCAATATACAGGTACAGATACAGATACAGACTTGTATTGAGGTAATCCAAAATGGACTTATGGCTATTGCAGCCTCGGGTTAATAAGATAAAACAGCAGGGCTGATATGGTTCAAATCACAGAACAGTTAAACCGGTAGCCATGCATGTCATAATAAAATACAGCAGGGCTAGCAGCAAATCACTCCGGCACGGGCAACACGTTGGACAGGTGCCGCCGTAGATGGCGACCGAAGATCGGTACGGGAAGCCGCATCAGTTCGGGTGGCTACGAGTTGTACAGAAGTGGTGCTCTGGAGCTAAATCGCCTCTTCCTCATCTCAGTGCCGAACCAGGGGACATACAAGTGATGGTCCTGACGGGTGTTTCGGTCACGAATCTCTGCCACTGCGGTGAGATCAGAAGATCAGACCGCGAGACTCCGGCCCATCATGATGGCACACCTTGTGCGTGAGGCACAGGGTGTAGTACCTGGCTAGATTCTCCTCACTAAACCAGCCCAGTCTCCTCAGCAAATCAGAAACATGGTCGAACGCTTTGTGGCCGAAAATTACTTTTGCCGAGCAGTTAATAATTTGCTTAATGCGAGATAGGTTCTTTTTGGTTCTGTTACCGCACACAGAAATACAGTAGCGGATCTGCGAGAAGACCAGGGCATTGACCCGCGCGGAGATGACAGCAGGTGGAAGGTGCCCCCTCAGATGATTCACTGGTGATTCAGGGGTCCTGTTCCTCCCATTGAGCCTCAGGCATCGTTCTTTAACACTCGCACGTCCGGCGGTCCGCGCCAACTTCGCATGTCCGGGGGGGGGCAGATGTCTGCCCCCCACTAAGATCTCGAGAACTATGCTAGGTAGCGACAAACAGAAAACGGCTTTGGATAGCTGGTGACAAGCTCTATCGAAAGTATTTCGGTCATTTTCTCGCTCAGGTCAATATTTAGGTCACTGGGTCATCATATGTCAAATTCGGCCAGATCGGGTGGGACCCTCAGATATTGGCACATATCTCAGGACCTGTAACAGATAGAAACAAACTGCACATGCTATTCGACAGCCCTTAAAATGTGCTATCGACATACGCTGTGTAATTTAAGGTCAGATCAACAGATGGGTCACCGAAACAATGACCTCAGGTCAAGGTCATGGAGTAGAGTAGGGAGGTCATGTAATATATCAATCGACACGTCTTGGCGATACAAGCACAATGACGGTCATTTCAGCCTTCTAGCTCAATGCATGGCGATATAATGCGCAGAAATGTGCTAGTGATTTCAGGTGACCTCAGCTGACCTTGGTGGGGCCACTGAGCAAAAATGTCAGCGATAGCATTGCGAATAGCTTCCAACTACACGCCATAACGGTTGGAGGTCATTCCGAGAGCAAATATGTAACCAGGAAACATTTGTATATTTTCCATAGGCCTATAATGGGTAAGCCATGGCCACGACCTGACCTCAGGTCAACGTTACGAAAAAACCGTGATATACATATTATAGACCCTGATAAGATCATGACGTGATATAAGTTTGAAATCAATCGCCCAATTATTGTGGGAGTGATGCCACCTAGAACTCGGAGGGACGTTAGGTCACTTCGCCTGACCTGGTGACCTGACTTGAGATGACCCAGGGTCAAAAATTTCTGAGGATATGCGGAAAAGACCAATGAGCAGCCATGCGAGGTTTGGCCTTGCTAACCCGATTAGTATGGCGGCAAAGTAGGAAAAACCGCAGGGGGCAGATATCTGCCCCCCCCCCCCGGACGTGCGCGGGTTAAACGGTAGACACGAGTCATATTCCAAGCCAAACAAAAAGCATGACTTTCTCTTTGGTTCGAAAACAACCGTTCGCACCGGGGGCCAAACGCTTCCACGACGGCTCAAGTGAATCATTCTGAGGATCAAGCGTAAGCATTAAAATATTATTGACGTTCTCATTTCTCATAATGTTCCATATTATGATGACAATGTGGAATCTCGAGGTCGATATACTTCCACTTGAAGAGCCCTGCAACATTGTCAGAGACTTCTGAGCAACAAAATAATTTACCTGCAATAAAACTCACTGAGCTATCGATTGTCGTTTGCACCAAAGGAATAGGCACATTGGTCGCACAGATACGTGGGGCGCAAAACGTCTCCCCCCTCATCGGACCGTGTGGCAAAGTCTACATCAGCGTGATACTGATATAGAACAAGTTGTTGTGTTAACGACAATATTAATAATCCTCAAACATTGTGGATTAATCGAAGAGCATGCGCTGGAAGCTGTTTCAACAACACGAAGCCCACGAAGTCCAACACGAACTACGCTTCGATGCTACCTGTAATACAGCACATACATTTTCGGAGCGTACTGACGCCCATTTGTCAACAACATATTACATGACAAGGGGTACTCACAGTGACAGAAGAAACACGAACGTCCAGTTTGCACCAAAATTCTGGATGGCTACCCCACGACCAAATGCTGGAGCCGCCACTTATGACGTCATCACACAACCGATGCATTGTGCCCTATCAGAGCCACCACATAGGAGTCCACATGCAGGTACCGTCACGTGCCCCCCCCCACCGACACGTTTTCCCGGAAAACTGGCGTAGCTCCGGTACATGGGCGGATTCCGGACGATTTTTCATCGAGAGTGACACTCGTCTAGGTGGCATCATTTTCCCGGAAGAGCTCCACTTACCGAGACAGTTTTGCAGGATGTACTTGGACCTCCCCGAAGGACGCCGACTTTCACCCAGAGAGGCAACTTCGACTGAACAGTTCGAGCTCTCCTTCCTTCGAATCAGGGGACATCGCCTTCTGATCGCGGGGTGGGGGACGTGACTCCTCTGGACCCGCCAATGTTTCGGTTTGCGGTCTCATAACACGATTTCTTCCCGGGATCCGTCTATGTGACATGGCTCTCGTATGTGCGCGATTAACGTGAAATTCACTTTTTAGGGGGCAAACAGAGCAAACGTCTCCTGAAACAGGAGACGTGCTCTCTGTTTTCTTTTGGAAAGGAGGTCACCACGGCAAAGCAGCCACAAACCGCAGAGCACCGCGGCCAAGGAAACTTCAAGACACTGTCACCTCTGGTCCTGCTAATTTGAAGGTAACGTTTATCACAGGTGTTGTAGCTTTCACCTGGATGGCGCCCTTCATCAATGCGAGCAGCAGCCATGGTGCATTGTCTAGCTGCACTGATCTTCACCCCACAATGAACAGTGAACAATATAATACTCAGTGCAGACAATAGAGTGGTCACGACAATGCCCGATACAGATCGGGCATTGTCGTGCACGACACAGTGAACACATTACTCAGCACAGAAAACAATACCCAGCTTACCGCTAGCCCATTCAGTTTGCTGCTCACCACTGTCTCCTCCCCCCCCCCCCCACAAAGTCAACTTGTCGGGCATGACTATCAGGGGTGAAAAATCAAACTAGCGTTGGCATGCTTTCCTGCCTTCTTCACAACAAAACGGACTGTACATCGCGAATGTCTATAGAACTAAAAATGTCTCAGCTGTAGTAAATTCCCAACTTCGTTACAACTTACCATGAGCGTACTTTTAGGCCGTCTGTGGACATCTCAGCCTGCAATTCAAGATCTGTACCGGATGTATCGGGGCAGGCATGCTTTGAAGAGTGAGCGTGGACATCGCACGCTCTCTAGATGCTCGGAGGACTGAGCTCATACACGATGAAGCTGATAGTATGGCAACGAGTGAGGTTGGTGTTTAGTTGGTGTTGGTGTGGTGATGGTATGAATGCTGATACAAATATTTGCGCCCATAATGTGAAAGATCATGGCAACAAAACAACACCTCTTTAAAGAGTTTGGTAAGCAGAATAATGGCCGTCCGTTGATTTTTTTTGTTTAAAAAGGGGGTGTTTTTAAAATCTTGCCCCCCCGGATATTTGCTAAGGAGTGATTCTGCCATCGGTTCATTAATACTTCACTAAGGGTGCTTGTTGACACCCATTATGGTAATTGTGTTATGGTATGGTATAGTGTTGTGTTATGTAGTGTGCTATGCTATGGTAGTTGTGTTATGCTATGGTAGTTATATTATGCTATGGTAGCTGTGCTGCTATGGTAGTAGCAAGGTAGTTGTGCTATGGTAGTTATGCGTGGTAGTTGTGTTATGCTATGGTAGTTGTATTATGCTATGGTAGCTGTGCTATGTTATGGTAGTTGTGTTATGCTATGGTAGTTGTGTTATGGTAGCTGTGTAATGCTATGGTAGTTGTGCTATGGTAGTTGGTTATGGTATGGTAGTTGTGTCGCATTGTCGCCTGACGAGTTGATCCAG